>CM062807.1:131657932-131707932 GCA_031772625.1 Pinus tabuliformis
CTTGATTGGTGTGAAGAAAGGTGTATCTCAATTAGTTTGAGTGTATCAAAAGTGAATAGGGGAACATATTTTTTCATTATTTATCACTAAATTACTGGTTTTCATGAGAACAGGATATGCAAGAAAATTTGTGAACACATCCCATGCTTATCCTTAGATAGCCTTCGTGATCTAATTTTGGCTCGCTCATATGGAGGCACTCGACTGAAGGCATTTTTTGTCTTTCTTTCTCACTACTTTTCTTTCCCCTTCTCTCTTTGCATCTTGAGTGAACTGGCATACCCATGTGTGAACCCTTAAAGCCTTGACTTCTTTTGCATTGATGATCTTTTGCTCTTGTTGTGACATGTCATGTTTTGGCCATCTTACTCCTTCTTTTCTACATTCTTGGTTCATTGGTTTGGTGAATCTGATTTGTTGGTTGGTAGATGTTAGTGACAGTTTCATCAACATTTCTCACTGAGGATCGGATAAAGATCGCTTACCTTAGCACATGAAAATTTTACACCTCAATTATGCCTATGTCTCTTAGCTTTCTTTATCGACATAATATGCATGGTCTGTAAGTATTTACATGATCAATAAAAAAAATTAACTTTATTCTTTCTCTAAACCAGCAAAAAAAACCTTTCTTTAAAAAAAAATTACACCAAGTTGTAATGCAAAGCCGTGGACCCTTACACTTATTTTTATCAAACTACAAGTGGGTTGTTATTAAAAATTTCATGCAAAGCCTTGGACCCTTACACTTATTTTTATCAAACTACAAGCTGGTTGTTATTAAAAATTTCATGCCACAACCCTCCTTATCAAAATCAAAGTCCTTTTGATACCAATTATTACCAAAATCCACAACCATGGGCCCTTTTATGCAAACTATTCTTAAATTTCAATATATATCAACCAAAAAGGATTGTATTTCTTTAAGCATATCAAAGGAAATTTGATAACCCCATCTTCATAAAGTAACCTTGGATTTTCAGTCTGATTACCTCATATCCTTAATCATGTATTAAGGGGTTGTGTACATTACATAGTTGTATTAGAGCTAAGGTTCAAAAGTTGGACTAGGGGATCAAGAGAGAAGAATGAGTTGGGTCTTGCTAATGTTAAATTTTTTCTATGGTAAAATTTTTGGGTTAACTTTTACTTCATTTATATAAACCATATTTGAGTGTGATGTGTAGTAGCAGTAGAACATAAATTTTAAGCCAACGCATGTGTAACTAAGGAAACTATATATGTTGAAATTTTTATTATTATTTTTAAATAATAGTTGTTTGTTGTTTTAACATAGAAGAAAACTTGCCAATAACAGAGAAAAAAAATTGAATTAACAACAAAATGGAATAATATATCTTAGATATGAATTCACAGAATAGAGAAGAGGAGTTAGATGAGATAAAAATAATGGATAGCCATCCTAATTGGATGGAGACTTGTAGACTTTTGAGGACTAAACTTATGATCTATGGGGCAACCAATGAAAGTATTAATAAATCCCATCAAAGCAAAAGTAAATGTGGTAATGTTATAGAGAATATCATATTTACAAAGGAAAAGACAACATGAAATAACTTCTAGTAATATTGACAAGTGTAATTCCAAAGAGATTCTTAGCCCATCTAAAATTTAGAAATATGGACCAACAACTAGTAGGAAGAAAAATGAAGCAGGACAAGGAAGAGGTAAATGAATTCCAAGAAGGATAAAACTAGTGACTACACCTCAATAAACACATTTGAAGATGAAACTGATAGTTCAGTAAAATTTCTTAGCACAATGACTAGATTAAAGTTGCATAAGAAGAATAAGGAAAAGGATGCAAAGAGTTTATTTACCTAAGAGTTCAAGAAGGCTAAACATCACACATTTGATGGAGAAGTTAAAAAGAATGAAGAAGTCGAGCCATGGATATTGGTCCTGAAGAAATAATTTAGGGTACATAATTATTTAGAGAATATGAAAGCATAAGTGGTCATACTTAAGCTAAGAGGAAAAGATGATATTTGGTGGGAAGATCTCAAAAATGTGAGAGGGAATTCCAGAGAAGAAGCTTACTTGGACTAAATTTGGGAAATCATTTAAGGTGAAATACCTGTCTAAAATCTAATATGATGAAAAAATTAAGGAATTTCATGAATACAAGTTGGGTCGTCTCACTATGGATGCATATTCCAACATATTTATAGAGATGATGTGATATGTTCATTACATCAAGGATGAGAAAGGAAAATTACAACACTTTCTCAGTGGATTACCACAGTCCTATCAAGATAGAATTAAGTCTGAAGAGCCAAAAACATTGAAGGAAAATATAAAAAAGGATAAATAATATTATGGAAAATTAAAACAAAATATCAAATCCTAAACATAATGGAGTATGAAGGAGAAAACTAGGTTCAATACGAAAGGATCAAAATCCCCACATTATAAGTAACATCAGAAGAGTGCTAAATTCATTGTACCGTCCAAAAGTGAGTATCATAATTTTTTTCCCTTTTAAAGTGGGGATAAACCAATTAGACTAGAAAAAGAATAAGAAAAGGAGCCAAAGAAAATACCATTGAAGCATTGGGGGTGTGATGAAGAGCACCTATTGAGAGATTGTCCACACATGCAACATGAGAGCAGAAGAGTATGTAACATCCAAGAGGCCACTACTATCAATGATATGGCCAGTAATATACCTTATATTTATACAATTATGGAGAACATACAAGTAAACCACCAAGCCTCAGTAGTGGAGATGGGTGATATACTTGTGAACCATCCTATTTCAATTTTTATTGACCTTGGATCTAACCTCAGTTATATTGCACCATAAATTGTTGAGACATGTATTTTAAAAATGAAGAAACATACACATTTATGGTTGGTTAAGCTAGATACAAGTACCAAAAGAAATTTCACCAAAGAAATTGAGGCATGGTAGTTCAAAATGAGTGGTTTGCATACACAAGCCACCTTGAGTGTGTTAACTTTGGGGTTATATGACATGTTGATTGGCATGGAATTTTTAGTAGCACACAAGGCCAAATTGGATTGCTACAATAAAAACTTGGAGTATGCATTAATAAATTAGAGTAAAGGATATTTCAAGGAGTGTGAAATCATGTGTCTATAAGACAAATATCAACTCTAAAATTAAAAAATTGTTGTAGAAAAAGGTGTTAATTGTATGTTATACATATGAGAAAGTCATCTGAAGGTAACAAGTTGAAAATTGAAGAGTATTAGCTGATAAAAGAGAAAAATGATGTATTTCTTGAGGGAATACTAAGACTACCTCCCAAAAGAGACATCAATCTTTCATAGAACTTACACTAGGAGTAGTACCAATGTCTAGGGAATCTTATAGATTGAGCATGCCTAAGCTGGTGGAATTGAAGATATAGCTTAAGGAAATGTTGTACATAGATTACATCAAGCCAATGCGTTTCAATGGGGAGAAAAAATATTATTTGTTACAAAGAAAAATGATACCTTCAAATTGTGCATTGACTATAGATAGTTGAACAAGATGACCATCATGAAAAGGTATATGTTTCCTACAATTGATGAACTCTTTGATCAATTGAGAGGACCCACAATATTTTCAAAAAAAGACTTGAGGTCTATATATAACCAAGTTAATCTAAGAAACATACCTCTTCTCATCTGCTAAGGAGTATGGCTGGTTAGAAATAAGGAAAATTTTCGAGATCAAGTCTCATCCCCTAATTGAGTGGCAACCCAAATTATTGTTATTTTCTCTCTTATTTTCTCATCATATGCTTCTCAGGATCCCTGGATAATCTGTGAATAATCTATCAATTTTTCAATTTGTTGGGCCTGCTTTGATGGACCCTCTTGTGACACTAATATCTATGGTGATGGGCTAGTTATGTATCTTAATGAACATGATTTCTTCGAATCTCAAATTGGTTTGGGTAGAGGCAGAAATAATTATGCAAATATTTTCTCCTTAAAACTTCTCTTATGTTTTTCCATTGAAAAAGATTGCCAAAATTTACAAATTTTTGGGTATTCAATGAATGTTATAAATTGGTTCAAGGAAACAAAAATATGTCACAATCACACACTGCTACTTATTTTGGAGGAGATTCTTCACCTAAAGCTATATTTTGATCATATCTCTTGTCACCATATCTACAAGGAAAGGAACACAGTGGTGGAAACATTATCTATGGTAGGCACTAAGTAGGCTATGGGTATTTGGAAGATCACAAAATATATAGGAGAAGAGGCACAAGAATATTATCATTGTCCTTTCATGGAAGGGTAAATGTTGGCATAGAAATACAATTACCTTTGCCATATCTATTTATTGTGTTATTTTTTTGAGGTGACACTCTTAGTTGGACTTTTTACAGCCACAATTGTATCTTTATATGTATGTTTCTAATATTTATGGATACAATAAGACTTTTTAGTGTGATCTCTCATGTTTTTTTTATCACTGGCCAAATATAGGTTGGACATGGACGATGACCTATAAAACAATTTTGAGAATGCAAGAATGCATCCATAGAAAGTAGTTTTTTCATACTTAATGAAATGTTATGGTTTTTCCCAGGAAAAAATATCACCAAGTTAGGTTCAAGGATGAGGATATCTATAAAAACCACACTCGGACGAACCATGGGTACTATGTCATGTTTGTGGTGGTTCTCTTTATATTAATAAATGTACAAACTATATTTATATGCCTGATGAATAGTATGGCTCAACAAGTATTTGGACAAGTTTGTATTGGTATTTATTAATGACATATTAGTGTATTCAAGGACCAAGGAGGAGCATGAAGAACACCTCAATATGGTATTATAGATGCAAAGGGAGTACTAGATTTATGACAAGTTTAGTTAATGTGATTTCTTTCAATCATGAGTGCATTATTTGGGTGATGTCATTTTTGAGAAAGAAGTGGAAGTAGATCTTGGGAAGATAAAGGAAATCATAGAATGGCTTGTCCCTCGAAATGTATCAGAAGTAATATCCTTTATGGGATTGGAAGGATACTATAGGAGGTTTATTCAATGGTTTCGAGGATTGGAAATCCAATTACTTATTTGTAGAATAAAGGGATTTCAATTGGACATCACAATGTGTAGAAAGTTTTGAAAAATTAAATCACCTTTTAAGAAATGCCCTCATCCTAAAGATCGAAAATTGAAACAAGGACTTCATAGTTTGTACAAATTCTTGCAAGGAAGGACTTGTTGGAGTTTTTCATGCAGGAGGCTCATGTGATAGACTATGAATCTAATAAATTAAATGAGCATGAAAAGCACTATGTAAGACATTATTTATAGCTTGCAACCATTGTGCATGCTTTAAGAATGTGGAGGAACTACTAGCTTCTTGGGAGAAAATTCATATCAATAACGCATCACAGTGGGTTGAGGTACTTATTTGATAAGACCCAATTGAATGGTAGACAAGCTAGGTGGATGGCTCTTATAAGCGAATTTGACTATGTGATCCAACACATTAAGGGAAAGTAAAATTGAGTAAGAGATGCACTTATCTAGAGTGTTCAAATAATAAATATGGAAACAATTAGTATATGTGAATAGATATAAAAAAACAGAATTAGATATTCCCTACAAGGTGATGTATATTTTAATTATGTAAATGGATTCTTGGAGAAAGAGCCCAAGGGGCCAATGGGGCAATGGAGAAGGGTATTATCTAATAGAAGAGTTTATTGATGTACAAGGGAAGATTTCACATACCAAATTTGGTACACTTAAAGAGGATCATAATGGAGTACTCCATAATAGGCCTTAGTTCAATCACTCAAGTTACCCAAAAATGATCATGGCTACCAAGAAGTTATATTATTGGCCTAGAATGAAGAAATAAATTGTTGAATGCATTAATAAAGGTACTGAATGTCAATAGGTTAAATTTAAATGTAAGCATCCAATAGGGTTGTTGCAACAAATACAAAATTTGAAGTCGAAGTGGGAATTCATATCTATGGACTTCATCACTAGACTACCAAGGACCAGCAAGCAACAAAATGTAGTCATGGTGGTGGTGGATAAATTAAGAAAAAAAACCACTTTATCCCTGTGAAGTCCACCTATAAAAAAATTGATATTGCCCATATTTTTATGAATGAGATTTTTAAGTTTCATGACATGCCCAAGAAAGCCATATATAATTGAGATGCCAAGTTTACTTCAAATTTTGGGAATATTTCTATGCAAGTTTTTGGACACAGTTGGAATTTGGTACAACTTACCATTGTAAGAGAAATGGAAAAATAGAAAATGTGAATAGATTGTTGGAGGATCTATTAAGGATATATACTACCCATCATCTAAAGAGGTGGGAAGACTACTTACTTCTAGTATATTTTTCCTTAAATAATGGCTAGCAAGGTTCACTAAAAATGAGTCCCTTTCAAGCACTATGTGGTAGAAAATGTAATATACCAATCAGTTAGGATAATCCAATGGATGGAATTACACTTGTATCATGTATCTTAAAAGAAATGGAAGAAGAAGTTACAAAGATCATGCGATATATAAAAGTGGCACAAGACCGACATAAGAGTTATGCATATCAGAACATAACTCATAAGAAATGTCATGTAAGGGAGCATGCATATCTTAGGATCAAATCTAAGATAATTTCTTTGAAAGTGATATCATGTGCCAATTTGGCACCACACTATTTTGGAACCTTTATGATCTTATAATGAGTGGGTAATAACATATAGGCCTTCCTTACCTCCTACCATAAAATAAATGATGTATTCCATGTATATTTTCTAAATAAATATGTGTGTGATGTTAATAATATTTTGATTATGTTATGATAGAAGTGAACAACTAAAGGAGAGTTTAAGCTAGAGCCTCAGTGCATACTCTATAGGAGGGAAACCTTGCATTCTGCTGGTCATTGGTGCAATGGAAACACTTTGGCATAGATGATGCAACATGGTAATTGGAAGATGCCATGGAATGGCATATCCATTTTTATTTTTTTATACGTAGCTTCTAATATGAATGATATAAGGACATCGATGATGGTGTTCCTTTAAGGGGGAGGGGATTGTAACACCCTTTTCTAAACCCCAAATTTTGTAATATGTAATTAATACTGATAATGTTGGGATGACCAACATGGAAATTTTACCAAGTTACAATTGATGTAAATACTAATATTTATGTAATATATTGCTAAAGATGAAGAAGAGAGCATCCAATATAAATCCCAATGCCTAAGGAGAAACTCGTGAGGGAGATTTTATTAGTTTCCTATATTACCTAAATTAATTATCTAGATCTCTAATTTGGTAGTTGAACTACCCAACTGCTAGTGATTATGAGAAGAATGGCAGGGTGGATACCAAAATGCTTGAAGAGTATGGAATGTGTATCCATTCTAGATACTTTTAGTTAACCACACAACTTAAGGAGGGACATTGAATTATCATGTTAGGAATTATGTGTGTGGGAATACATATAGAGTAAGAGAACAAGTAGATAGAACCAAGAGATGAATGATTGGAGAGAGGAGCGAGGAGAGAGAAACCAAGGAATGCAAGACTGGTGTGTGCGAGTGAACTATTGGAAACCATGAGAAAAAACTAAACCACATGTGATGTTGTGGGTGTGACTCTAAAAAGGGGGTAACAAAGAACATTTTGACTCACAACAGACTAGTCTGGAGTTATGATTTTAGCTAAAATGGTTAAGGAAATTAGTGAAGAAGCCTTTAACCTAAGAGGGACAAGATGGCATTATTAATTGTTTTTCTTATTTAAGCACGTAAGGCACAAAGAAAAGGAGAAGCATCGAGCAGCTATTATATCAATGAAGGGATCTATTTTTGAGCTTTCCAAGCTAATGATGGCCAAATTGCGAACGTTAATAGGCCTTGGATTTGTAGCTGAAATGTAGAATCGTAATTCTTGCATGTGAAGGAGAGTAGCCTTCATGTTCTCTACCTTGATTTGAAATCTATAGAATCCAGAGAAGATTCCTCTTAAGGCATCAAATATGGCTCAGGGGTGGCCAACTGCAAGAAATATACAGTGTAGTTGTTCCTATGGTTAGGTGGAGAATGGCACCTCCTTCTTTAGTTTCCAACAATTTTAAGTGAAACAAGTAAGTGTATGTATTTATCTATTAATAAAATGAAATTGTTATTCAGTGTTTCATGATTAAGAGTTAAGAGTTAAGGAGTTAACTCTTAAATAATAAATTTTAAAAGGAGTTAAGAGTGACATTTAATTATGAAATTACATTATTTGAAAAGGTGAGTTAACAAATTATACAAAGTATCACGCAGTTCTAAATTTTTCCCTTCAAGGTTTACAGTCCAACTTCATTGAAATGTTTGTCTATTCATGTTTCCATGTCCCAACGCAAGGAGCACCAATATCCATGAAGTCGATGAAACCCTACTATTGATTACAATTTTGTCAACGTTCCTCACTTAGGCTCGATTAAAAATCTCTCACCTCATCGCGTGAAAGTTTTATGCTTTAATTATGCATATGTATTTTAGCTCCATTTATATTGACAAGATATGTGTGGCCTATAAGTTTTTATGTGAACAAAAATTAGAAAAAAAATTATTATTCTTTCTCTGAACCAAAAAAAACAAAAAATTTTGCTTTAAAAAAATAAAATACACCAAGTTGTAATGCAAAGCTCTTCGCCCTTACACTTACTTTTATCAAACTACAACTACTCATATAAATTAGGCTAAAAATTCATCAAAGGGTGCCATGATCCTAAAAGCAAATCCGTGCTAATAGTGGTATATATATCAAGCATTATATCAAACCACAACATATGTGGGATATCCGGCTTTACCTTATGAAAAGAAAAATAGGGTTTTATATATAAAAGCTGACTATGGACGGAGAAAATTCCGTTAGGCCAAACGCTATGCAAGATTCGAAGCAAACTTTCAAGTCAAGGTCTCGAGGGCGCCTAATGGACCCATCACTGTCAAACAATGTAACTCTAGCGACTTACACCTATGCAAGCGTTTGTTCACATCACCATAAACATGTCACTGTCACTGAAGAAAGAGGGTATTGGCAACCACATATCCACGATATATGTTTCCTTTCGACCACACGTGGAGTTGCTACCGCATTGGTGTAGATGTAAATAAACAACAATTTGCCATTATCGTTAACGTAGAAGTAAAGGTATCATTCGACCGATCTTGAAGGCTTTATACAACAAGCTTCCATTGTTATACATAACATAACGAGAAGTGGAATGTTGAGGAGGTTGATCATAAAAGCAATGTGTCTCTCCCTCTCAACCTTCTTCATCATGACAAAGGTTTAACGCATATTCATAACTGTGAAGACCCACTTCACTTGTTCCAAAGCCTAATACCACTTATTCAAGAACGACATCTACCGTGGATTAACCTTAACAAGTCTATACATGGAAGAGACTACTAGTAAAAGATATTCCACATCGATGTATCGAAATGATTACCAATCATTGAGTGAGGGTCTTGCTAGTAGAAAGGCCTATTTTTGTGTTTTTTTCTTCCCCGTTTTATTATGCACCGTTGTCTACAAGTAAATAATGACAATTTTTTACCACAAGGCTTTCTTTCGAGCTTGCGTGAGGACATGAGACAACACTCCATGAACCAATGATGGGATGGAATTATAATCTTTGTTTCCTACAAAAGTTCCAAAAGTTCCATGAATTCTTATTAGTAAATTGATTTTTATTGAGCGATGATCTTGTAGGGTATGATTTTCCTTCAAGATTTTGGTTCGTTTAAATTGACTTTGATCCACCTTATTCTATTTATGCACATAACATTTGTGTGCAAAATCTTGTGCTGAAAATTTTTGAAGCAATAAAAGACTATTTGATCCATACTTATGCAGGAATGCAACTCATAACAAATATATAAACATAAACACAGAGATGCAGCAAAAATAAAACTTCATTTCATTAACATCATAGAACTAAAATATGCTTACATACAAAATAGAAATAAACTAACTCAAGCGATGGTAGCTTATCTCTGAGAAGAGATGTGGCAGCTACATACCTTTGAACTATGTTCAACACCATGATTGATGGTCAACTGAGGTAGTCTGCAACATTATTGGTGCTTCCCTTCTTGTACTTAATGTTCAAATGGAACTGTTGCAGGTATGTGGATCATTTGTGGTGGCAATTGTTCTACAACTTTCCTTGTGCCTATATGAACTACAGGGGTTGGTGGTTTGTGTGGATGATCGTTTCCTTCCCTATAATGTAATGCTTTCATTTTCGGCAAGACTGCATAATGGAATACATCTCTTTGTCATATGTGGATACTTTCGGACTGTGTTTGAAATTTTCTCACTCTGATATGCCACTGATGCCCCCGCTAGGTAAGAACTGCACCAATAGCATAGTCGGAGGCATTTGTATCAATCTAAAATGGTTGTTGCAACTCTGGTAATATGAGCACTAGTGCAAAGCAGAGGCGATTCTTTAACTCGACAAACACCTTATGTTGGGATTTAGAGCAAAAAAACTTTTCTTTCACTTTGCCCTTGGTGACATGACTAAAAGGCCAAGTAATATGAGAGAAACCAAACACAAACCTGCGTAGAAATTGGAAAGACCCAGAAAGTTGCAGAGATCTGTTAGAGTGGTTGGCATTGGCCAATCATGAATAAATTGTATCTTGGATGGGTCCACATGCACACCCCGCTCATCAATGATGTACCGCATATATTGAACATGGGTCATACCAAAAGTGCATTACTCCAAATTGGCACACAATTTGTGTTGACGCAAGGTTTGGAGGACCTATCAAATATGGTGAAGGTGCTCTTCCTAACTCCGATTGAAGATGAGGATATCGTCCAAATACACTACCATGAATGAGTTGGTGAAGGGTTACAAGATGTCATCCATCAACCTCATGAAGGTTGCGGGAGAATTTGTCAACCCGAAAGTCATGACCAACCATTGGAAAAGGTCATCCTTGTATTAGAAGGAAGTCTTCCACACATCAGAGGGTTCGATTAGTACTTGGTGATAATTGGACTTCAAGTTAATCTTGATAAAATATTTTCCCCCCTTGAGTTGGTCCAGAAGGTCATCAATCCGTGGGATTAGATACCCATTCCGGATAGTGATCTTATTTAGTTCCCGATAATCAATACAAAGTCTCCAGGTCTCGTCCTTCTTCTGTACCAACATGATTGGGCTCTCACGGTGTTTTGTAGAGTTCTTCTCGAAGGTGTAGAAAATAAACCACTTTACACTGTGGATGAAAAATAGCCTTAAGAGTAAAAATGGTTGTAAAACAGTGTGTATCTGTAGCAAATAATAGAAACAAAGGCTACCAAAGTCCTGATCTATGCAACATAAATAGTTAAACAGCAAAATGGAATAAGAAAATAACTGCAAATAACTCCAATAATCCAATGGAAACGAGATATAAAAAAATATGTTTTATTAGATGACACCTATGAAGGGAACAAGTAGTGTTACCAGTCCCCCTCTGTGGGATGGGTTCTTTCCTATCTTCAATGTCTTCAGCTTTGTAGATTCTCTCTCTTCTCTATAATGTGTAAACCCAGCAAACATAATGTTTGAGCTCAATGGGAACTCAAAAGAAAAAGGAAAATGGTGAGCGATAGTGATAATAATCAGAGTTGCAATAGTGAATGCAGGATCGATGCAACCTACCTAAATGCATGACAGAAATAAATACACGCAAATCAATGCGATATGATATGGGTAAAATTTCTCGAGGTAGAATGCATTGCGAGGATTAGGAAGAAGTTGGCCTTCGAAATCCTCTAAGAGATATGCCCCCTTACCCAAGTCCTTATGAATGATGTAAGTTCCTAGCCATAATGATGAGTGAGACAACAACAAAGGATACAATCAATATTGCGATGATAAAGGTCATCGTAGATGAGAAGATAGAGAGGGGCCTGGTATAAGATACGTCGTCGATCATCACAAGTAAGATGGGGGGAAAACTTCTGGGTTAGAAAATATGTGATGAAGTATGCACAATGGTGCATATCATCCCAAGGGTAGTCATGGCTTCCATGATGTCCTCATCAGAATGGCAGATGGGTGGACAGGAGGAATATTGACTACATGATGTGGCGACAGTACCTCACACATCATCCTAAGAAAGAAGGTTCACATACGCGTCATCTGAAATGATAGACAACGAGCTAGTAGATGGAATATCTACCGATGTTGAGATATGGGTTTCCGACGAGGGAGGTTCAACAAAATCGCGCGCGAGAACCTCAAAGAGGTTTTCCTGTGAAGATATCAAGGATGACAATAGTTAAAGGATATGGGCCATGGAGTCTGTCATATCGACATTGGAGGGAGGGATCATGATGGTGGGACCAGAGTCCCCATGTTCTAGTGCAGGAGTGGGACCAAAACTCACAAGAAGAGGGCTGACCCACTATGAGTGGCCTCGAACTCACAAACTACATGAAGGTATTCATGAAACTCGTCAATACAAGGACAATGATGGGTATAATGGTCATAGTTATCACACAAATCACAAGGGTGATTCATGTGTAACGATTTAATTTTTTTGTAGATTCAGGTAAGGTAACATGGACCACCGGGATGTTAGACTCAGGAAACATATGGTTGGCTATGAACTTGAGGTGAGGGAGCTTGGTAAAGTTATTGGTGGCATGCCCGATAACTTCACACAAAGCGCAACAAGGTGTCAACTTTGTAGGATTAGGGTTGGTTGTCGTTGTCGGGGGATCCTTCTCCTTAGGTTCCTTCCTCTTGGCTTTGCCCCCCTGTCTAGATTCTTACACAACAGGAGTGGGATCCTATTGAGGTTGCGGTGGAACTGGAGTAGAGGCAGGGGTTGTAGGGACCGGTTGAACCAGGGTCAAAGCATGATATGGTATGAGCTGACCATGCAGAGTTTTCGTTGGAGGATCAATGTACCATAATGGGATCCCTAAAGTCATATTAGGGAGACTCAACGAAGCCATAACAGGAACAGAAAAGATTCCAAGAGGAGGAAACAAGAAAGGTATATGTCCTGTAGGATAATGTCCCGACGGAATGGTTCTTGGATGGTTAAGACCTAGAGGAAGAGTTCTTGGTGAGAACAAAGGAGAGGCACCCACAAAAGGAGGAGGTCCTTGAGGGGTAGATCCTAATGGCTCGGCTGAAGTCACAACAACAGGGTGTTGCAGAATTGGTTGGACCAGAGGTGCCAGACTACTTTTGAGCAGCCCGCGATGCTTGTAATATGCAAACACTCGATGAGATGGGTTTAGATATGGGGGGGAGGACTAGGGAAAACACCCAACGTGGAGGAATCTTTGTAGACTGCAGGTGAAACACCAGTGAGAGGGGTGGCAGACTGCTTGCTATACATCAATGAGATAATGGACTCAGGGAAGGTCAAGGATGACAGCTCGTAGTACGTCAACTGATCAATAATGATGACCTTCCCTTCATGATAGTGACGATCTTCCCTTCATGGGGGAAACACATCTTGCGAAAAACCGCAGACGCAATGGTTGACATGGCATAAGTGTAACTATGATGCAATAGAATGTTTTAATCTAGAGGGGCATCGATAACCTCAATGTCTACAAAAACAGTTTTGTTTGCAAAAGTCACAAGATAATTGAGATACATGCCGAGAGCCTGGGAGGGGTGATCATCCCAAGCACACAAAGTAATGGTGGATGGGGACAGTTCAGGTGACTTGAGTTGCTTCCAAATGATAGAGGACATCACGCAAGTGGATGCACCTTCGTCAATAATGCATCGGGAGATGATGACATTACGGACTCAGACTAGTATCAGGAAGGCAACTGATGATGGTAATGGAGGATGTTCTGATGCATCAATAGGAAAGACAATCAAATGATTGTCTGAAAGATGTACTGCGCCCAAATCAGTTAGTAGAGCTTTCTTTTGAGAAGGGAACAACTAAAGGACCTCCAGCATCGACATGGCCGCAGGTGATTGCGCCAAGTCATCTACTATGATGTACATTTGGGCAACTCGGTTAGAAGCCGCATTACGGCATAATGGCCCTTTGGGGATCTTGGGAATTGACTCAACCTTGGGCTGAGGGATCTATAAAGGTCCATTTGATGTCGTAAGAGACTTAATAGACTCTTTGGTTTTGGGGTTAGTTGCAGATGAAGTTTATGGCTTGTCGTATTGAAGGGACCGAGTTTGCAAGTTGACATTGAAGGTGATGACCCTGTTAGAAATCATCATGAGAATATGGTAGTCACTAGGACCAAAAGGTTGGGGAGGGTGGGCTGCTTGACCTTTATAAGGTTGAGCAACAACAAATCCTTGTTGAGGGAAAGGATTCGTAAGCACGGCCGGTTGAAATGGCACATGATTTTGAGGTGGTTGTTGCATGGGCGGTTGACCTCTATAAGTTGCTTGGGATTCCCACATTTGGCGCATTTGAGGTAAGAGGGGACACTCATGAGTATAATGGCTATGTACACCACAACATGCACAAGGCTTGTTCGTATGAACAACCTTGGCTAGTTGTTGGTGTTAGGCTGTTTCCCTTAGGGTTTATTAGATTGATTACCCAGGTTATCCTAGTTACCTTGTTACCCTTCCCCTTATTATTTTTCTTCAAATTTTGGGGATTGGTCGCACTCTTTTGTGCACACACTTGATCCTTAGGGGGTGGTGTGTGCTAGGGCTGAGGATGCATGGGAGGTTGTTGCACTAATGCCTAAGGGGCTGGACTGCTCGTCGGTGCATACATGTAAGATGGCGGAGGGCAATGGTCTAGTAGACAGGTTGAGCACTAGCTAGCCGTGACATCTATTGATGTGGTTGGGTGAATGCATAAGATGTGCTTTGTCTTGAATACACGTTGTTGGTAGGGGGGATAAGTGTTGGAGGAACTGGTTCCCCCTGCTGATAGCCATAACTCTATTGAGTATACGACGAAGAATGTGAGATAGCTTCAATGATACTGTCAGCAGCGTGAGATGCCCCGGGTGCATTGGCACCACCAGGATGAAGGAGGTCTGGTATAATGGTATAGACATAACCGGATTGAGCATAAATCAAGTCATATCTTAAAGTGGTCTAGAGAGCCTCTTCCTTTGTCTAAGGAAAGTGAGTTGCAACATATTTGGTAATGGGCACTAAAAAATTCCTAAGAAACCAATTGAGGTAGACACATTGTTCGAAGGTAGGAGCATGACGCTCCTCCTTCTATGCCATTCTTGGACATGGTCGGAAAAACGGGTGGCATAGGACTGACACAATGTGGTCAAGAGCTCTGTACTATTGTCATATCTTATAGGTAATTGAAAATATGAAATGAATGCTTTAGCAAGTGTTGCAAAAGTGGAATGAGAAGTGGAAGACTGGTCAATGTACCACTTCGGAGCATCTTTAGTAAGCGTGCGTTGGAACAACCGAAGACGAATGAAGTCATCAGTGATGGAATTAGATGAATACCACATATGGAAGGAGCGAACGTGATTAGTGATGCCCTCTCCTGAATTACTCTCAAAATTTGGAATGTATGAGGGAAGCTTAGTCGGCATAGCTAGCTAACCAGCATCATGGTGTATGGGGTCGTTAATCAACTGGTTAAAATCCGGGAGACTTAACCCAGCCGTGAAAGGTAGAAAAGGAGTTGTCGGGATGGTTCCTATAATGGTTCCGCTATATGTGACTACCAAGATAGAACCGAAGCCACTACCATGTTGGTTTCCTGCACCTGCATTGGGTCCTGATATGATGACGTTAAGCGGTGAAGGAGGCTCGGAATCAGATGAGGAATCACATGAACCAAAATAAGAGTCGGTATGGGGAGTCAGGGTAGGACTAACTCGAACCCTGCGGAGAGGAGTAATACATCCAAGTAGATCCTAGGGATGAATACCTAAAAGCCTTCGTGACAAATGCCTTGGTGGCGCAATGGTTGCAAGACATAAGTGACATGGCGATGGTGAAGGGAGATAAACTAAATTTCTCTGTCTCTGTTGGGGAGATAAATTAATTAAGTTAAGTCTTGGCTTGGTGGTGTTAACCAAACACCCTTTGCTTAAGGTGTGCTTGTGTGTGAAAATATGTGTGTTTATTAATTAAGCCCAGATCGTGTTTGCAAAAAGAAAAAGAAAAAGATTGTTGAAATACTATAAATAAAATGAAATTAAAAATAGAAAATAAACATCAAATCAACTATCTAAACCCCACCCAAACTGGGTTTGCAAACACTGTGCTAGTTGGTGGCGAAATCAACTAAAAACACACTAAAATGGCCAAGAGATCTAAGCATCGGTGTGACTGAAATCAAATGACACTATGCTGTTGGAAAGTCACCAATCAAGGTTCAAGAGGAAAATTTGGATGGAAACAACCTATCTTTAAAGATCTGAAAAGGAAAGGTACAGATCTGAAATGTATGGCTGAAAGCTCTGCAAAAACTCAGACTTCTTACTCAGTTGAACTCCTCCTACAAAGGTGGAATCGTACTAGAAGCCTTGAGGGGGATAAATTCCATTTCGACAAGAAAAAAAGAGCAGATCAAGGCCTAAGAGGGCTAAGACAGTGGTCAACCAACCCAACAGAGTGCTCTCGGCAAAACCCAGAAAATGATCAGAAAATTTCCTGAAAACCCTAATATTTCAGGTACTGACCTATTTTGGGGAGATCACACTTTTGGGGCCAAAAAGTGCACTATATAGCTTTAGATCGCAAGTTTGGGGCTAAAAAGTCTGATTTCTTCTCCTCAGTTCTTAGGCGGCAAGTCATGGAAAAATTTGTCGTCTTTGGTGCGGTTGGTTACTATCACTTGCGGAAATAACCATAAAACTTTTGGAAGTTAGAAATTTGACTAATATAGGGTTAGAATTCTAATAAACAACATTAAGAGACTGAAAAAAGAAAAACCCTAAGCTGAAAATTGAAGGTCACCCAGGTTTCTGAATCATAATTAAAAACGCAGCAGAGTCGACATCTGTATCAGAATTAAAAACCCAGTGGAGTCGCCATCTATTATATAGAGTTCTTCTCGAAGGTGTACGAAAAGAAACCATTTTAGACTGTGGGTGACAAACAACCTTAACAATAAAAATGGTTATAAAACTATGTGGATCTGCAGCAAATGATAGAAACAAAACCTACCAAACTTTTGATCTATGCAACAGAATAGTTAAACAGCAAAATGGAATAAGAAAATAAGCGCAAATAACTCCAATAATCCAATGGAAACCAGATATAAAGAATATGTTTTATTAGATGACACCTGTGAAGGGAACAAATAATGTTACCAATCCCCCTCTGTGGGATGGGTTCTTGGCTATCCTCAATGTCTTCAGCTTTGTAGATTCTCTCTCTTCTCTACAATGTGTAAATCGAGCAAACAGAATATTTGAGCTCAATGGGAACTCGAAAGAAAAAGGAAAATGGTGAGCGACAGTGATAATATTCAGAGCTACAACAATGAGTGCGGCAATGAAAATTATCAAAAGTGAAGAATGGATGCAAAACCCTCCAATTTATAACAAAATATTGGGTTATTCTCGAATAATGGAAAAGAATAAAATATTATTAACCCAATTCTATAATTAACCATTTGGAATATTTTATTACATTTGGTTGGAGGGAAAAAATTATTTAAATTGGTTAAATACATTTATTTAGAAATAATAAATAATAAATTATTTATTTATCATCTCAAGGAATGTGGTTAAGGAATAATAAACAAATAATGATTTGTGTAAGTATTCCTAGAGGATTTAGTCAAACTTGATAAGAAATAATAACTAAATAATGATTAATTATTTATTCCTAGAGAAAAATAAGAAAAATAATGATTTATCTAATTATTTCTCATGGTTGGGCCAAATATGACAAGGAATATTAGTTAAACAATGGTTTAATTAATTATTCCTAGAAGATAATTAAATAAATAATGATTTATTTAATTATTATTCATGGGTTAAACTAGAAATAACATAACAAATGTGGTTTATTAAGTAATTTCTTATTGTGAAAGCAATTTTACTATGGTAAAATTGGCCCTACATGGTGTACTTTGATCCATCTAGTAGGTTATGTCTAGATGATCAATTTTTTGGTGATAACACACAGGGTGATAAACTTGGCCTGATGTGCCCTTCCTACAATAACTCATGAATCTACCTCTTGATTTCATCATTCCACATAACAAACCATCTATAGAGTTGTCCATTGGGTAGCAACACACCCAGGGTCAGGTCAATGGAGTGCTTGACGTGGCAGTATAGGGGTACTCATGTGGGTGAGGTGAAGATGTCCTTGTACTCCTCCAGGACCTTGTCCATCTATTGCTACTGTGCAAAGGAGCCCTATCTGGAGGTCGTGGATGTGGCCACAATCTTCTTCTTGCCCTGAGGGGGAATCGTAAGGAAGAAAAATTTCCTAGTTAGGGAAATGATCTTATTACATTACTTCACAGAGATCAAAGAGATGTGATAGGCAGTGCTACCTCCTATATCCTATATAACTTATTGCCCAAACTAATAATAACATTATGAGGACTAGAATCATAGATGACATGACACTTCCACAAGTATGGTTGGCCTTATAATACATCACAAACTTCAAGAGGAGCAACGTCACACAATACCTCATCTATGAAGGGTTTGAAGCTATAAGGAATGCGACACTGTTGGCTGACACGAAGATCTCATCCTTGGTGAAGCCACTTGATGGTGTACAACTGCGGGTGTGCTGTGATTGGTAGTCCCAACTGCTTCATGACCTCTGCTAAAATGATATTCTTTTAGCTCCCGCTGTCGACAATGAACTACAATAGTGAATCCTTCACCCACATCTATGAGTGGAAGAGACGCTTCCTGTCCTCTGAATCTTCGGGCTCAATATTTTGGATATTGGTGGTGGAAACAGTGGCACTGGGCTTCAGATAAATAGTTTGCTTCCCTTTCTCATTCCCCTCGTTAGGTTCTGACTCAGAGTCAGAACATGTATATGATTCAAAAGCCTTCATCTCAGCGACCAGTGACTACTCGGCTCGACACTCACTTATGTTGTGAGTGGGGATCTTATGGAACTCACTCTATTTTTTCGTGTCCTTGTTTGTCTTCGTGGTGTTGATTTTTTCTTGTTGCTTTGAAGGGTTATCCTAGGTTTCCATGCCCTGGCTTTGTCCTTTGTTCTATGGTCTGGGGTAACCTTTCCCTTACTTCGAATTCGCAAATCCAAGGTCTCGCTTCTTCTGTTTAAATTTCTGCTCAATCTTGATAGCGTATCGATAGGAGGTGTCAAGCGAGGAGATGTCCATTAAATCCATCTCGTATTGGATGTACTTGTGTAGACAACCGTGGTACTTAAGTACCAAATTCCGCTCAAAATCCTTGATACCCAACTTCATGAGAAGGGTATGAAAAATATTTTTTAAATTTGGCACGTCTTGGTCCCTTTCCTGCCACAACGTGGTCCACTTTATGTATTTATCTCCAGAGCTCCCTACAAGGGAATATTGATCCTTTATGGCATCTCGGAAAGAATTATAAGCGGGTGTGTATGAAAACAGTGAGGGTTCTCTCTCGTCCTTCTATTCATAGTAGGGTTCCCACTAGTCCTTAACATGGGGGGAAAGTAATATTTTCTTGATTGGAAAAAGAATGAATAGAAAAGTATCCTTCCAACAGATTTAACCATCTATCTATGGCATGTGAATCTATCTCAAATATGGGAATGTCAAATTTGGCTTGTACCTTAAAGGGAGTGGCACCTCCAGAGTGGTTGTTGGATGAAGATGTGTTGTCTGTGGGTAGTCACCGAAGGATTTGGACAAATTTTTCCATCATTGCATTCCTTTGTCGCTAGAGGGCTTCTTTATCAATATTTTGAAAGGATCTCATGCTCCCTTGTCTTTATTTTCTTCCACCATGGGAGGTTGTCGAGGTTTGCGAGGCTGGTCTTGCAAAGGTTCAACTAGTTCGATCCCTAACTCCTTATACCCTGACCTCATTAGGGACATGCAAATAAAAAAAAGAGAAAGAGCAGACCCCTTTGGTACCACTAATCTAGACTTATGTAGGTACGCAAGAAAATGCAGATATAAACATAAACGCATAGATTTAGTAGAAATAAAGCTTCATTTCATTAACATCAGAGAACTGAAATATGCTTACATATAGAATGGAAATAAACTAGCATGGGCGATGGTAGCTTATCTCTAAGAAGAGATGTGGCAGCTACATTTCTCTGAACTATGTTACAATGAGGCTCAAGGGCATTTTTATTATTGAAAAACAAAGAGAAACCCTAAATAACTAAAAAACTAACCCTAGGAGATGGAATTCCAAGATTTTGTGGGCCTTGGGGTTAGTTGGGCAGCCAACTTTCCGGGGTCATAACTTGGCCATATGATCTCTATTTGGCGCGTACGATACCTCACTAGAAATATCTCTTCAAGTACTACAGGATTTGCGGCAAGCCGTTGCCTATGGCTATAGACCTATGACAAACCTCAAAAAAACACAGTTTAAGGGGTGAAAACAACTTCAGAAGTTCAGCACCCAAAAACTTCTAAAAATAGTAAATGATTCTATAATTAAGGAAATTGATGAAACTAATTGGCGGTGTAGGTGGAATAGGCAGGTTGCCACCAATATCCACTTGAATCACTATTCTTGTTGGTCAAACCCTCACATAATCATTTCATGTGACTAATTGGTTTATATTTATTTTCATATATGGTTTTCTAAATATTTATCCATTGTATATATTTTTATTTATTTTTATGCCAATTAGAGGAAATTTTAACCTAAAAGTGACTTCCTAAGGAAAAGCAATAAAGTAATAGTTAAAATAATAAAATAAGAGTTATGAATTTTGGAGGGGAAAGAAGAAAGATATTTTTTTCAATTGTATTTTTGGCTTATCTCCTTATAGGTCAAGTGTAGACACTCATTCGATACAAAATTAATTTTACATCCAACGAGTACCCATTATGGATACTTTTGAGAAGACCCGCATTAATAAAAATTGAAGATACATTAGAAAGATGTGTTCAACGGGCTTTTTTTAATGTATTGCCAATTTTTATCAATGTGGGTCTTCTCAAAAGTATGTATAATCGGTACTCGTTAGATGTGGAATTTAATTCCGTATCGAATGAGTGTCTACACTTGAAATTTGAGTAAATTTATAAGTAGAAGCCAAAAATACAATTAAAAAATGTAGTTTTTCTTCTTTTCCCTCCAAAATATTTACATGTACCTCCTTTTAAATTTAAAGGGTTTTGATTGGTTTACATATTATGACATGAAAATTAAATGAAAATTTCATGGCCACTTTTAGGCTGAAATTTCTTCTAATTAGTATGGTTTGAATTTCCTTATTTGCGTATACTGGTTATGTGACTTCACGTGTAGACATATTTCTTATATTTTATTTAATATATATAAATCTCAACTAGGAAGTGTGCATCTCTAAAAGAATCAACATGATTCAGTTGTAAATATGTTAGTTTACTTGTATATATTGATGTTTTAATATTTCAACTTTGTTTTATCCTTTTAAATAACATTTTTTTATTATATTTGTATAAATTTGTTCTCATTGTAATTTTAAACTTTATTTGTTGGTCATGCTATGTTTCTTATGCTTAATTGAGGTTTAAAACCTCAACCATTCTAATTTAAGATTGTATATTTGGTATATTTTATTAATATATTTTTTTTACTTTCACAAATATAAAAAATATAAAATGAAAATTAAGCGATGCAAGGAATAATTAATATCTGAACTAATACCTTTTTAAATAATTTGAATATTTAATTATAAAGGGGAGGGTTCAGTTTAATTTTTCCTGCATGAATAAGCATTGTAACTTATCTATTTTAGGGTAGTTAGGGTTATGATAGTTGTTGTTTAGCTTGTCTTTCTTTCGTAAAAGTTGTAAGTTTCAGGACTGTTCCTCGAAAGATGCAACTTCTGACATAAATGGGATCACATGCTTCGAGACTTTTCCTTGTGAGTTGTGATTCTCTCGTCAAAGGCAATAGGTTTGATTTGCATCAGTCTTGGCGTGGACTCAACCCTACTCGTGTAGCTTTAAACATAAGGGCAAGTGCTCCCATCACTTCTCAAAACCACTGAGAAGTTAAAGGTGTTGGTGTCCAGAGTGGGCCATTTCGAAACATCAACATCTTTTGGCGATCAAGATTAGTTTTTGTCCTTTGTTTATCATTTCGTAAAGCATGCACATGTCTTTTCAGGTTTTGATTGATAGTTTTCCTTCACATATTTGCCCCACCTTTGTAGGTCATCCCTCAAAATATGCTCATAACCATGTTAATAAATTCATTGATTTTTTCAATCCACAAGGGTTCATGACTCTCATATTGCCTCTCGTCTATTTCATGTTACAATTTTTAGAGAGTCACAATATTAGTATCTTAACATTGTTGGTCGTGTTCTCTTTAAGAATTTAATTGAATATTTTCCCTATTTACCTATGTCCCGACACAGAAATTTGGTGTAATCTTTATGAAACTCTTCATGACCCTTTAACTTTCCAAAATACTCTCAGAGGATAAGAAGCAGTATAAGCTTCAAAGGGAGAATCATATTACTTCCTATGGATAGGAGTTCACATATCTTGAACCTACATCTCCCGGTTCATGCGAAGAGGTTACCCTTGATCCCTACCTAATTGACAAAAAACCTTATGTTTGTTGAAAATGCAGCAAGAAAATCTTAATTTATTTTTTCCTTGATTAAATTACGAGAAATTAAAATTTCAATTTCAATAGAATACTTTGACGTAGTTAACTAAGGTGACATGGCTCTTGTCACTTAGTTAACTCAATACATTCAAGTTGGAGACACTTGAGTTCAGTTCTACATGATTTATTGCTAATTTGTAGCAATCTATTTCAGTTAATTTGAGTCATTGTCAATGTAACTAGTTCTCACTCTTAGTAGAACTAGTGGAGGTTCTGTCAAGGTTGTGTAATTTTTTTCACATTAAGTGATCATCCAGTTAAACTGATCAACCACCCTAAATTAACTCATGCATGTAGAGAATTCGAGTTACCTAGTTGCGATGGAGATTCCAAGGCAGTACTATCAATTGTAGACTATTCTGAAGTGTACGGGTGGTGCATTCAATCAGAGGAGGGACCTAAAGGAATTGCACAATCAAGATGAGGGTATTTCCTAATTAATAGGGGCCTAATTCCTCAAGGAAAAACACAAGGAATTAGGAGCTTGGAAGGCCGATAAATTGGCTAAATATTAGCTTGAGTTAGTTTGTGAGGCAGTGAGATAGATTATACTAGTGCAGGGGTTGCTCAAGATTGAAAAAGCATTGTATTTCTTCTCTATTCTTTGAATAATGCAATACAATAGTAAGGGGTTTTGAGCAGTTGCTTTCCCCAAGATAAATCACGGTGTATGTATGTTGAATCATGATGCATGTTAATGATCTGTGTTCTTAATCATGATTTTATTTTTACAGATGAGTAGAGTAGCTTCAATTCTTGTGATATAGTAAATTTCATGAGCAATTTTGAATCTACACTTCAAATTTCCACATGGTATCAGAGCAAGAATCATAGTAGATAAGAGACTTTGAAGTTGTATTTGCAGGTGGATCGAATTTGCAGGATCGATTCTTCAGAGCTAGCAAGATGGATTTCGTTGGACTACGACTTGAGTATGCCCTTCAGGGTAGCTCAAATTATGTTACTTGGAAGGGCATAATGGAGGCAATGTTGGAAGATAATGGGTTGAAGGAATTCATAGATAATGATATCCTGAAGCCTCTAACATCTGATGCTCAAGATCTAGTAGAATGGAATAAGTGTGTAACAAAGGAAAGGAGGATCATATTGGATGGAGTTCGAGACCATATTTTCTCAAATATCCACGAGAAAGAGACTCCATATGTAATGTCGCAGGCCTTGATGTATTTGTTCCATAACAGTAGTGACCACAGGAAGCTGACACTGAAGGATAAGCTTTGGAATATCAAGATGCAAAATAACGACACAATACCATAGCACCTCAGTAGGTTCACACAATGTCGTGATGAACTTGGTCAAGTTGGTGTTATTTTAGCAGAGGATGATCTGGTAAGCCTACAACTTCTAGGCCTTCCCAAGAGCTAGCACAACTACCAATATTTGGTGAATGGGAGTGAGAAGCTACCAAATTGGGAATGCCTTTAGTCCGATTTGGTGCAGGAAGAAATAAGGCGGAATACCAGAGATGGGACCTCTTCCAAAGAAGAGGAAGAGGAATTTGCATTAGTGAGCAAGGGAAATAAGGCCAAAGGGAAGAATTCCCAAGGTGAGGCTCATTATAGCCAAGAGGGAAAGCAGACATACTTGTCCAAAATCAAGTGCTTTCACTGTCATGAATTCGGGCACTATGCCACGAAGTATCCATAGAAGAAGGAAAGTAGGAAAGAGCCTGCAGTAGCAGCAACAGGTGAAGCTTTGGCTTCACAGTTTGAGCTTGAATTCACTCTCATTGCATGCATGGAGAGCATTGTGAGAGGGAGCATGTGGTACCTTGATAGTGGTGTGTCATTCCACATGACGGGGAACAAAGAATTTTTCGATGAATTGGAGGAGAAATATCTCCAGATGAACATTGATTTTGGAGATGACAAAAGGTACAGTGACACCGGGATTGCTACTGTCACCTTTCAAAGGGAGATCCTCTCAAACTCAAGGATGTGATGTTTGTTCCGGGTCTAAAGAAGAATCTTGTCTCTGTAGCTGTGTTGGAAGACTGTGGCTACAATGTGATATTCAGCAAAGGGAAGGCTTTCTTGAGACACATTGCCACGGGACAGGTGAAGCAGATTAGGGTTCGAGTCAAGAACCTGTATGCACTTGAGGTAGAAGATGCATGCAAAGCCTTGGGGAGCAAGGCAGATTTGTTGGCTGAGAGGGAACATGTTATTACCTTTCAATATGCAGCCTCAGAAGAAGCATTAGGAAGATGTGGAGCAGCCACAAATGGAGAAGAAGACAAGAGGAAGAGTGGAGACATCGACTCAACTAGAGACCTCCAACAAGGGGAGAGTTCAAGCCAAGTGGGTAGAGGGATCACATGCAACTATACTTCCAAGAGTGAGGTGGGTTGATGTAGATCCTTAGTCCCAAAGTTGCAGAAATTTGGGAAAGTTTCATTTAGGTGTTCTCCCCATGGATCATTACCTTGCTACGGGGGCCCACAATATTTAGTAGCAAGAGGATAAATTCCAAGAAGATACTAAGGAGTGCAGAGGAGTGTTGACAATAGAGCAGGAGGCTCAGTAGCAAAGTTAGCGGTAGCACAGTTTTCCCAGTAGACATTTGCAGACATAGTTGATTCAGTTTGTCTTTTTTATGCTTCTTAGTTGCAGATGTTGCAGTAGCAGCAACAACGGTGAGAGGTGTTGCATGCAATACATTCGAAAGGTGCTAAACCGGGGTAGATATGAATCCCTTTCTTGTCAAGAGGGAGTATAAAATTTGCAGCAAGAAAATCCTAATTTAACTAATTGGGAGAAATTCGAATTTCAATTTCAGCAGAATACTAGGAGGTAGTTAACTAAGGTAACATAGCTCTTGTCACATAGTCAACTCAGTAAATTCGAGTTCGAAACACTTGAGTTCAGTTATACATGATTGATTGCTAATTTGTAGCAATCTATTTCAGTTAATTTGAGTTATTGTCAATGTAACTAGTTCTCACTATTAGTAGAACTAGTGGACATTCATTCAAGGGTGTGTAACTTTTTCCACACTGAGTGGTCATCTAGTTAAACTGATCAATCAACCTAAATTAACTCATGCATGCAGATCATTCGAGTTACCCAGTGGAGATGGATATTCTAAGGTAGTGTATTATCAGTTGTAGACTATTTTGAAGTGTACATGTGGTGCATGCAGTCAGAGGAAGAACCTAAAGGAATTGTGCAATCGAGATGAGGGAATTTCCTAATTAATAGGGGCCTAATTCCTCAATGAAAAATGCAAGGAATTAGGAGCTTGGAAGGGTAAGAAATTGGCTAAGTATTGGCTTGAGTCTGTCTGTGAGGCAATGAAATAGATTATACTAGTGCAGGGGTTGCTCAGGCTTGAGCAAGCATTGTATTTCTTCTCTATTCTTTGATTAATGCAATACAAATAGTAAGGGGTTTTGAGCAGTTGCTTTCCCCTAGATAAATCTGTGTATGTGTGTTGAATCCTGATGCATGCTAATGATTTATGTTCTCGATCGTGATTTTCTTTCTGCAGATGAGTAGAGTAGCTTCAAGTCTTGTGATCTAGTAAATTTCATTAGCGCTTTTGAATCTACACATTAAATTTCTACAATGTCGTATATTCCCATTTAATGACTTGATCTTTAAAAAAGATCCTAAATTTTATGCATGCAATGATAGCCATGAACCTCAAACTAATTTTGACCTCCTTTACTCCATAAATAATGTAGTTTATGATGATTATGATGAAGATAGGTCGAATCTTGATTTTGGTGATAACATCCTTGATTTGCATGATGAGCTATTCTTTGGGGATATTGATACGGAGATTTTTATCTTCGTTCTTGGGGATTCCTTGTCTATTGGTTTGATTGAACTTGAAAGATTTGAATACGATGGATTTCCTTTTGTAAGTCTTGGGCTTATTTTGCATGAAAGTTTTTGTAAGCACATAGTTGTTGGTTGGCACATCGTGCAAGATGGCCAACAATACTTATGTTTTGTTGTCATTACCATTTCCATGCATGCTTGTTGGTTGGAATGGCAATTTTTCTTTTCTTATTATCACCCAGCAAGCCATGAATCTTGCATGTAAGACTCTAAACTCTTTCCTCTACGCTAAGTTTCATTCTGTGTGAATGCTATGTCTTGAAGACTTAACTTTGTGCATAAATAAAATCTTAAAAAAGTCACAAAAACACAATTTTTTTTATTTATTTTTCTTTCTATATTTTTGAGCTTCGTTTTTCTTTCGTTTTTCCATTTTTCTTTTCTTTTATGTTATGGTTATCAATATGATATTTGCAATTTTTATTGCTTTCTCTCTATGTCTTCAATTTTTGAATAAGCTTCGTTGCTTCTTATTTTGCTTGCTTTTTATTGTTTTGAAGAAAGGTGTATCTCAATTAGTTTGAGTGTATCAAAAGTGAATAGGGGAACATATTTTTGCATTATTTATCACTAAATTACTGGTTTTCATGAGAACAAGAGATACAGGAAAATTTGTAAACACATCCCATGCTTATCCTTAAATAGCCTTCGTGATCTAATTTTGGCTCGCTCATATGGAGGCACTTGACTGAAGGCAATTTTCGTCTTGCTTGCTCACTACTTTGCTTTCCCCTTCTCTCTTTGCGTCTTGAGAGAACTGCCATGCCCATGTGCGAACCCTTAAAGCCTTGTCTTCTTTCGCATTGATGATCTTTTGCCCTTGTTGTGACATGTCATGTTTTGGCCATCTTACTCCATCTTTTCTACATTGTTGGTTCATCGGTTTGGTGACTTTGATTTTTTGGTTGGTAGATGTTAATGACAGTTTCATCAATGTTTCTCACTTGGGATGGAATAAAGATCGCTTACCTTAGCACATGCAAATTTTATGCCTCAATTATGCCTATATCTCTTAGTTCTGTTTATGGACATAATATGCATGGTCTGTAAGTATTTATATGATAAAAAAAAATAACTTCATTCTTTCTCTAAACCAAACCGACAAAAAAAACCCTTGCTTTAAAAAAAATTACACCAAGTTGCAATGCAAAGCCTTGGACCCTTACACTTATTTTTATCAAACTACAAGCAGGTTGTTAATAAAAATTTCATGCAAAGCCTTGGACCCTTACACTTTTTTTTATCAAATTGCAAGTGGATTGTTATTAAAAATTGGATCCTTACACTTATTTTTATCAAATTACAAGCGGGTTGTTACTAAAAATTGGACCCTTACACTTTTTTTTATCAAACTACAAGCGAGTTGTTATTAAAAATTTCAAAATTACACTAAGTTGCAATGCAAAGCCTTGGACCCTTACACTTATTTTTATCAAACTACAAGCAAGTTGTTATTAAAAATTTCATGCAAAGCCCTGGACCCTTACACTTATTTTTATCAAACTACAAGCGGGTTGTTATTAAAAATTGGATCCTTACACTTATTTTTATCAAACTACAAGGGGGTTGTTATTAAAAATTGGACCCTTACACTTATTTTTATCAAACTACAAGCGGGTTGTTATTAAAAATTTCAAAATTACACCAAGTTACAATGCAAAGCCTTGGACCCTTACACTTATTTTTATCAAACTACAAGCGGGTTGTTGTTAAAAATTTCATGCAAAGTCCTAGACCCTTACACTTATTTTTATCAAACTACAAGCGAGTTGTTATTAAAAATTAAATCTTACACTTATTTTTATCAAACTACAAGCAAGTTGTTATTAAAATTAAACCCTTACATTTATTTTTATCAAACTACAAACAAGTTGTTATTAAAAATTTCATTTCGCAACCCTCTTCATCCTTATCAAAATCAAAGTCCTTTTAATACCAATTATTACCAAAATCCACAACCATGGCCTCTTTTATGCAGACTATTCTTAAAGTTCCTTTTGATACCAATTATTACCAAAAATCCACAACCATGGGCCCTTTTATGCAAACTATTCTTAAAGTTCGACATATATCAACCAAAAAGGATCGCATTATCAAAAATCCCTAATGTTATATAACAATTTCAGCATACAAATTAGGCTCATAAATCATCAAAGGGTGCTACATCCTTAAACTGAATTTGTGCTAACAATGGTATATATATCAATTATTATATCAACCCACGACATATGTGGGATATGAAAAAAATGACGTTATGAAAAAAATAGGGTCTTAGATATAAAGGTTGACTATGGAGGAAGCAAATTCCGTCAAGCCATACCCTATGCAAGATTCGAAACAAAATTTCAAGTCAAGGTCCCATCACCATCAACAATGCAATTGTGGTGGCGTACACGTATGCAAGCATTTGATCCAATAGCAGGACATCAACATAAATACGTTACTGTCATTGAACGAAGAGGGTATTGACACTGACCACACATCGAGTTGCTACCATATCCATGTTGAATGGGCATACACGTAAATATCCATAAACAACAATTCACCAATCTCGGCCTTCATTATCACAAAGATTTAATGCATATCCAGAATCGGTAAGACCCACCAAAAGGATCCTCATATCGCTTAATGAGTTAAGTATGACCGCCACACATTAATGATGTATTGCGTGGCCCACACATGTCGGATATATGATTAACATTTTAAAATATTTTTTTTTTTTTTTTTTTATATATGATGCTGCAAGCAAAGGCATAATTGTGGACACCTTGTCATATTGAATTGCAAAGGCTGAGTTCATAATACACACTGAACAATACATATTCATGACAAAATCGATGAGGTTTCCCAAATTTTGTATGCAAATTCAAGTATCATTAGACAATACATATGCATGGCAAAATGAATGAGGTTTCTCAAATTTTGTATGCAAATTCAACTATCATGAGAGCGGGTCGATTTATAGCCCAGTTATCTAGATAAATTAGCATCCACATGTGAAACATATATAAGACATCAATCGTTTTTTATTACTCTGGAAAACACAAGCTATAACTTGCTATTACATCACTGCAATGTTCCTTCGCCCTTATTTTCAATCTAATTCTTTTTTAATCCCTTGGATAAGTACCACAAGATTACACAGGATTCTATTTTTTATTAGATGGATGGAAAATTTCCCTTATAAACTTACCTAACTTACCCATGTGGGGTAGGAAATTCACTAAGGAAAGGTGGCATATGGGGATCGAAAAATCCCATTAGAAACCTAGTCTACCTAGTCTATATGGGTGGGAAATTCCCAAAGGTGGCATTGTCAAAGCAGTAAATGAACTACTTAAAGGGGGAGGGACGAGCAATGAAATATAAAAAGTGAATGATAGATGGGTAAGTCCAGCGTAGTCAGGACCTTATCGCCTATTATGCCTACCCATAACCTAGAGAGTGATTGAAGAGCTTAACTCCTAGACTTACGTTTTTGACCAGCAGGAAGATAGGTAAAAGAACTTGAAGTCCCAATTCCCACCTTCAAGTCCCTAACACCATCAAGTCCCTAATGAGGCAGGTGCACTCTTACATGCATTGTAGGCAAGCCTCCTCATTAGTCAATCAATCCGAAGGGAATTCAATCAATCCAAAGGGAGAAGGAATTGACTGGGTAAGAATGCAACTGTGAACTTTAAAGGTAGTATGGTGGTCATGTTACGTCAACTGAGTACAAATTCGATAGTCTTACAGGATATGATTTTCCTTTTATTGAGTGATGGTCTTACAGGGTATGATTTTCCTTAAGTTGTTGGTCCACTGAAACTGACTTTGATCCACCATCTTTTATTTATGCACATACCATTTGTCTGCGGAACCTTGTACTGAGAAATTTTGAAGCAATAAAAGACTATTCTTGCTGGTCAAAGCCTTGCCTAATCATTTCATACAGCGTCTTGGTTTTTGTGTATTTTCATATATGGTTTTCTAAACATTTATTCACTGTATATATTTTTGTTTATTTTTATGTGTGGTTTGGATTTCCTTATTTGAATAGACTGGTCCCATGGCTTCAAGGGCAGAATATTTCTTATGTTTTATTTTCTATATATATAAATCTCAACTAGGAAGCATACATCTATGAAAGAATCAATGTGAGTCAGTTATACATAAGTCAGTTTAATTGTATGTAATGATGTTTTAATATTTCCGCTTCATTTTATCTTTTTCCATTCACACTTTTTACTCCCAATCGGTTTTACCGAGACACTCAAACCAATGATTGGTTTTCCATTTTAATCAAAGTTTGTTTATATTAATTAAATATTTGTTTTTTAACACGAGCGAAATCAAATAAGATTAAGTCATTAAATTTTTTTATTTTAAATATATATTTTTAAGTGTCTAGAGAACGAGACTGCCGTGTCAAAATTGTGGTTTGCATGAGAACCATACTTGACGATTGTTGACAACAGCAAGGACAGGTACGGGCGGCTAATTTATTGATCTTGGAGGGTATTACCTGTTCATGGTCCTGGTGATCATGCTATCTGTTGTTTCCCTATGCCTTTATGCTGAGCATCGTTGTCTGAATTCTGTTCTCTTCTATAGACAATTGAAAGCTCTGTTCGAGAAACACGACCAGAAGACAACACCTCGAGCTCTTTAGTCGCGAGTTTGGTATGCTTACTATTCCTCTATTCGTATGAATCTTCATGTATGTCTTAGTTTAGTAAATGAAGCTGACAATTTTGTACAGAACCTTGTTGATCTTGCAGGGAGTGAGCGCGCATCTCAATCTCTTTCAGCAGGAGTTAGATTGAAGGAAGGTTGCCATATTAATCGCAGCTTGCTTACCCTGGGCACTGTGATCAGGAAGCTCAGGTCTGTTTCTACCCTTTCCTCTTCTGTTTTCAGTGTTGACGTTCGACATCATTCTGTATAATATTAGGTTCCAATTTCCGTCAAAAAAAAAATTCAGACATCAAGGATGAAGAACACTGGCATTATCTATGTTTCTGAAAATATTATGAATTGTTGACACTATTTATGGCTTCAAAGTCAGACGTTCTTCTGGTTTGTATTGATCAAATTTGTCAACTACTTTTGTTACAGTGGAAACAATAAAACTAGGAATGGTCACATTCCATACCGAGATTCTAAACTCACCCGAATTCTTCAACATGCATTGGGACAGCAATGATATGTACGTTGAGTCCTGCACGGAGCCATGTTGAACAGTCACGGAATACTCTCTTCTTTGCTAGCTGTGCAAAGGAAGTTGCGACTAGTGCACATGTCAATATAGTTATGTCAGACAAGGCATTATTGAAGCACTTGCAAAAAGAAGTGGCCAGGCTTGAAAATGAATTACGAGCCCCTGGGCACTCCGCTCCTGGGAACTCTGCTCCCTCTCAGTACACTGAGGCTTTGTTGAAGGAGAAAGATCTCCAGATTCAGAAGGTCTTCTTACATTGTTCATTAATTATTCTGTGATGTTCACCATGTTTACTGTAAACCTAGCTAATCTACACTCTTTATTTGAACTAGTCAACTCTGTATCCGTGTGGATAAAATTCAGTGATTCTTGCTCTGATGAGGGGTTTGATGTCGCCTAATATTCTAGATGGCCTAAGAGATCAAGAAGCTGACTCAACAAAGAGATGCTGCACAAAGCCAATTTGAGGACCTGCTTCGGAGCATTGCTAGCAGTCAAGGGTCAAGAAGATGGGTAACTAGTTTTTTTCATCTCTTGAGCTAGATGTAAGTTGTTCTCAGCCATTTTCAGGGATGCAAAACTTATTTCTATTTCTCTTTTTTTGCAGTACTCAATTAATCCCAGTCACACTCTTGCTCGGAAAATAAACTCTTATGAAGATGAATGTGCAGTGTCGGATGTGTCCAGCACAGGGCATGATATGGGTTCAGATGACTTGCAATTTCCTAAACTGCATAACTCTGACAACGGAACAGTGAGTCAGACAAGCAGTGAAATTTTTTATCAGCAAAGCATTCAAAAACATCAAGAAGAAGCTCTTTTACAGTCAGAAGAATTTCAACAATCCTCAGCCTCCACACCCGAGAAGCATCCTGTTAGGGAGTCCACCTCAAATCCCCTACTGTTGGTTCAAGAAATTAGAAAGTTGGAGTATCTGCAGGAGGATCTTGGTAAGGATGCTAGTAGAGCTTTGGCAGCCCTTCAGAAAGAAGTCCAGTGCCTTGATATCGCTCAATCAGGTAAACCCAAGAATGATACAGCATCATCTGTGACAGAGTTTAGAGGAGAAATTCGAGCGTTGTGTTCAAAGGAAGAAAATTCAAGCCCAGAAGAAACTGCTTCGAGAAGCCTAGTAGATACAACGCTCAAGGAAGAGATTTCAAGACTGAATGGCTTAGGGGATCTCCACAAATTAACTAATACTGATGCAACAATTGCTGCATTGGAAGAGCAGCTTCAGAATGTGCAACAATCCATTGAAAATCTTGTACTTCCTATTTAATTAGATTCCTCTGGCTCATATTAAATTGGGCTTATTTAAGATGGCTCTCTAACTTCCAGTTCATGGAAATCGCCACCTGAGTGTAAATGAACCAAAACTTCTGTTGATTAGAGATCCGCTCAGAGATCTGGAAACCCTGCGTAAAAGCTGTTTATTTTGTCAGTTCATACAAAATTAAATTCTGAGCATTAGTATACGAAGGTGTTGCAAAGGTATTCGATTCCTTTGGGAAACGAAATCCATTCTGAGACCAACTTGAGATGTGATTGAGCGCATTGCTAAATCGAGGATGGACTGATTTGGTACCGTAGGAACTAGTCTATGTTCCGAGTCAGGTTTGAAATGGGGGTTTGATCGGAGGTTTGCATAGAAGTTCTGTTCTGGACTTCTCTGATCTATTCGCACCAGAGACAAGTGTGGTGTAGAGTTACGATCCAGCTCAGTTTTGGGTTCCTCAGATGCATTAGCATTTGAAGTAAGGCGTGGCAGAGAAATTTTATACGAAAACCATCACTCATTTGACCAGACCGACCAGACCGCATTATATTTCTGTTAATCCTGATTTCATCGACCTGGGCGGACTGGTGGAGCAGAGAGCATTACGAGTGTCAGTGATGGAGTGCTTCCCATTTCATCAATCAGTTGAAGAGGTGATGAAGGAATCCGATCTTTCATCGGCGGATATCATTAGCTCTAGCAAAGATTGCAGGATACATAGAATTCAAGAGAAGATCAGTCATCCAAACTTGTACAATCACCTTCCTCCTGGCCTTTGGAATTTGAGAAACAGAGAATGCAAATAATTGAACTCTGGGACAACTGCTACGTCTCCTTAGTTCACAGAACTCATTTTTTCCTACTATTCAAAGGTGATCCTTCAGATGCAATATACATGGAGGTAGAAAGCGGTGGTTTTTCTTATCCAAGAAAATAAAAAACTGTAATTTAAATTCAGTGTTCTGCTATTTTTCAAGTTGTGAGATTCATGTTTCAATAAACTGATTGATTTTATCCTCAGTGAAACATGAAGGGACTGCAAAACTAAATTTTAAAACTAAAGCTACTAACCCCATTGAATTCTCTCTGTAATAGTGATGGTTGAAGCCTCCCCGTTCTTGGATCTCTGAGCAAAACAAGATGGCAAGGACGCGCAAAGCTATGCTACATCAGAGAGCTTTACAAGCCCAAACATCTATGGGCCAGAACGATATCAACGTATTAATACCAATATGGATGCCAATTATTCTAACTTCGGCCCTGGAATAATCCCTCATATGTTCGAGCAAAATTGTGGCTTAACAATTACTGAATCCAGTTCAAGTTCAGAACCGGCTACATTCTGGTTAAATCCTCAATCAGTCCAGCTTAATCGGGAAGTGTTTGACCACAGTTCCTGTCTGAGGAAGCTTCCCCAGAGGCATGAACAAATTCTGGTTGATCATCGTTCAAACAACTGCATGAGTACTATCAATACAGGCTCTCCAAAACAGGCATGTAACTGCATCAACCGCTCACAATTACTGCATTCCGTTGCTCATAATCAATATACCTCCTATGGTGCAAACTTGCATATTTACAATGGGACGGTGGCCTCTCCAGTACTTCTGTGTGAAATGCAGATGAATAGTCATATAAGACTAGGGAACCCATCTGCAGTATTAGCCAAAAGTGATAATTCACTTGCTTTTTCTGCATCTAGCTCATCTGAGGTGGAAAATTATGAGTCAGCCTGGATGAATGCCTTCAGTTCAGAAAGTAACAACTTGGGAGCCTATGGAACGAAAATAATGAACAACACGCTCACTGCAAACCCCAAGACAGTCATGCTCAAATTAATGGCAGAGCTTGTAGTTCTAATTCTATGGTGTTCCCTGTCCCAATTCAGCTAAAGCATCATCCGTTGATTGAGTTCCAGCTTCACTACCAGGAGCAGAGCAAGCCAATACAGAGTTTGTTTGCGAAGACTCGTTTCCGGATGTCCCCCCATCCATCCTTTGCTGCATGACCAAAGAAGTGAATATTGTGCCCGCTGAAGCCAAGCATATTAGCATGATGCAATGTTAACTGGTGTGCTTGAATGTTAACTGTATGCTTGAGGCTTACACGCTATGTTATGGAGAAGGGTTACACGCTATGTTATGAAGACCGCAGCATTGAGACGCAACAATGAAGACAACTATGTTATGAAGACGAGCATTGAGCCGCAGCAATGAGGACACGTGATCTTCATGTGAGAGCCCAGATGGTCTATCATGTTGCATGTTGTTTATTGTATACCTCTCATGTTGTTTATTGTATACCTCTTTAATGACTATAAGCTCTGTTGTGTTACTTAATACATGCTTAATTAAGTATACCCTCGAGACCATGTAATTAATATGATTATTATATTGACTTTTATGGGTAATACATGCAAGGGCTAAAATGGCTTTCAAATTGGCTATATCTACACCTGTTCACCACCCGCTCGACGCCTTTCAAGTGGTCGGAACAGTGAGCCCACATACAGACCTCTTAGGATCTCATCAATTTAATGGGAGTATGGAGCAATATTGAGACGCTGAATACGATGCCTGTGCTAACGAGCAGTATAAGCCACAGTTTTGTCGATGATAAATTTATTCTTTTGTGCACACTTTGGGATGTCTTCGACCGACGACCTCCATGTAAAATGCGCTGCAGCCTTTTTTTGCTAAGAAACAGGTAAGTGATGGGTGCTTGAAGCTGGCTTATTGAAGTTGTAATATGTGCATATTTACGCTGCAGTATGTTGCATTTTATGACAGACTTCCTAATAAACATATTAACAGTCGCGTAATACAAATCTCTAGTACTAATTGTGTACGAGTTAGTACTAGTTTCCAGTTCGATGTTAGGTAATCAACAAAAGCGTCCATTTTGAATAAATTTATACTCAAGGTTAGGTAATCAACAAAAGCGTCCATTTTGAATAAATTTATACTTCAAATACTTATTTGAAGGAGAACACATCCTTATTGTTCGATAAGCTAGTTGATCGATCTGCCATGCACCATAACAAAACTGTCTTTCCTCCACCGGCGGGGGATTTGAATGGCAACGGCTGTCTAAGTTTACTGGACTTGTTCCTATCACTGGAAATCTCTTGGTCTAGGTTTGAAGTAAGGCAACGAGTTTTAACATGTTTTTCTTATAAGTGTATTTGGTTTTCAGAGGCCACATTCACTGTTTAAAGTTTGTTTCATGTGCGAGGGCCACAGTAATATTAATTACCTGGACTAAAACCATATAGCATAAAGGACATTCCCACAAGAACAATCTTGCTTCGAGTAAAATAGCGCTCTAAATGAGCCTCCAAGTCTTTTTGCGCATATTTTGATTTCCACTCAGACGAGTTTTGGGATTCTTTTGGTCCCAGGTTATGTGATAACCTATTTCAAATCGATATAGATATGCATGTTGGTTTGTAGGACAAACAATTAAGCTGCACTCTGCCTTGTCCCGGATTTAGGTGAACTTCATCCGATTTTGACTATATTTCTCCTATAGGGCTGAGATTGGTTTCAACACTATAGGTACATTGTATAGCAAGGAACCAGCAACCACGAAATCATCAACCACATTTCAAATCTATATAAGTCGTCACAATACACAGTTCGTTACTTGCACACTAGTAATATCAGTTCAATTCAGTGGGAAAAGGCAATAAAGTCACTGTGCAATATGACTATAAGAGACCAAAGCGCGAAAATCTTGACAAGCAACCCTGGGACTACTACTTCCAGCCACCGGATCAAAGCCTGAGACCATCTCTATTCATACAAGAAGAAGAATTTTTCGAATTGATCTGGGATTGACTTCAGGTGAACAGAGATAGCTTGGACCTATTAAGCTAACTTGAATCAGATCCAATCTACTATATTCTGCCATAGCTAACCTGAATCAGATCCAACCTGGGCTACCTCAAACCTGAGGGCGGATAAACTAGATCCACCGCTGGTGAATCTGGAACTTTATTCTAAAAGTGCTTACTAAGCACGGCAGGGACTTGTTGCTTGCAACTCCCCCCCTTATTATATAATTTTTTCTCATTTAAATTTTAAACTTTATTTGTTGTTCACTATGTTTCTCATGCTTAATTGATTTTTAAAACCTCATCCATTATAATTTAAAAGTGTATATTTTATTAATATTTTATTTAAATTTCACAAATATACAAAATATAAAACAACAATTAAGGGATGCAAGGAATTATTAATATCTAAACTAATACTTTTTAAAATAATTTGAATATTTCAATATAAAGAGGATGTTTCGTTTTATTTTTTCTTCCATGAAAAAGCATTGTAACATGTTCATCTTAGGGTAGTTACGGTGAGGATAATTATTGTTTTATTTTTTATTTTTTTTTTGTCAAAATTATAAGTTTTAGGATTGTTCCTTGAGAGCTACAACTTTTGAAATATATGGGATCACATGTTCTAGGACTTTTCCTTGTGGGATTTGATTTTCTTGTCCAAGGCTATTGGCTTGAGTTGTGTCAGTCTTGGAATGTAATCAACCCTACTCACACGACTATAAACACAAGGGGAAGTGTTCCCATCACTTCTCACAACCACCAAGAATTGCAAGGTGTTGGTGTCCAAAGCGACCCATTTCGAAACATCAACGCCTACAAAATCCTTGCTTTCAACAATATAGCAAACATGATTATTTAATTAACCCTCAATTTGGAACCCATCAAGAAAAACCATAAAATTATTATCTGTATGTTCTGGACAGTAGTGAATTTGGGTGTGAATTGATGACTATTAAATACCTGAGAATTAAATTCCATGTTAAACAATATCTAGAAATGAGACAATGCTTGTGTTCACCATGGTCAATAAATTTGCAAGAGACTTCACTATCAAGTCTATCCTCTTCTTGCAATGGATCTGGATATCGACATTTTTTTTAAAGCGCATGTTTGAATCTAAAGAGTTAATGATCCTTTTGTAATGCCTCCATACTTGAGGGAGGAGACATTATTGATCTAAGACCAAACTTCTTCAACTACATCCTTTTCATGGGCACAATACTCCTTATTCTTTAGACATACAACTAATTGTACAAGACTTTTAGGGAGTGCTTTTCAAGTGTTCATGATCTTGTCTTGTAGTTGCTTCACATACTTCTTTTCTATGTGGTTCACAAACCCTCGAGATCGGTGGCCGCTACATCCATGGAATATTTGTACCAAGCAGATCCACCTGAAAGGATCACTTATTCTTGACTCAGCCATGGAGTCTTACCCCGAGAGTGTCGAGAGAAATTGAACCCATGAACTTTCAATATAAAATTTTCTTTAATGAAGGGGAATCAACCAATTGAACTAACCAACGAGGCTAGTTGCTTCACATACTTGGTGTCACAAGTGTTTGTTTTGTAGTGAGAAAGTTGATCCTAGTAATAGGGTGATAATTTTGGTTTTAACATTCACAACTTTTTCAGTTAGTTCAAGCTTTAATATGTTAGTAGTTGGACCTTTACTTAGGCTTTAACCTTGTTGGCTACTTGGGGCCTGACCCAATTCAGCAGTGAGTTTAGCTAAGCAAATCCCGGTACTACCGACCCTTTTGGCAACAGTCCACGGTGCGCGGACTGAGGTCTTACCCGAGGTGGCATGGGAGGGTGCTGGAACTAGGTTTCCGCACCCTAGGGATGTCTTGATGAAGTCTGGGAAGTTTGCAAACCGATCTGCGTGCTTGCACTGCTCCGCGTAGCCGTTTGTTCCTCGCGCCTTGTGCAATTGTTCCACGTAGCACCCTAAAGGGCGCGAAGAGATGCTGTCTAGATCCTTTATCCTTACTGTGCTTTTATTATAGATCTTAACTTAATTATGTGGGCCCAATATTGTTATTAATCATTCAACATTTATAACCAGTGTGCGCAATCATAAATTGTAGAGAGATGCATAAATATCATAGAAATAATAACACATAGTATTCCAGAATCAACTTATATTTTATTAATCTTCTGTTCCAGTACAGTCCCAACTCCGCCCTGCGTACTCCACTGCAGGGGTCCACGCACACAACTGTGGACTCTACCAGGCCTCTGCGCACTCAACTGTAGAGCCTCTCACTACTACTATGACCCAAGACTCAGACTTACAGACTCAGAGCGAATTCCTCATTCAAAAAGCCATAATACTTCTCAAAGCTAAGGCTAAGACTGACTTTCCACTTAGAGCCTCGCTCTATTTATACAATCCCATGGTCCTCGGACCATGGGTAGGCCGACACATTCTATATTAAATTACATTATTTTAGGGCGGACAACCCTAGACTTTTGCGCTCCGCGCTCGCATTTTGTGGGGTATTTACATTACATTGACCAAACTCGGGCTTTAAGCCCCAAAAACATGTTATGGGAGGATTCGTTGCCCAATAGGCCCCCAACACAATCATCGTGACTCGTCTCGAGTCACTCGGCTGGTGCGGAGATCTTCGCACGGAGTCCATCTAGCAACTTCTATGCTTCGCTGACGTCCGCAACACATTCTTCAGCTATCCGTTGTACCAGTTGTGCATGTATCTCCGATGCATCATGGTTAGGTGCAATTCCTTGCCTGAGTGCATATATGCCCTGCATCTATGCTAGCTTTCCCTCAATCTTAGCGGTGATCGTGAATGCTTCCTCGAGCCAAGGCTGGATGCGTGCTTTAAGCATTGCTTCTTTCTAATGCGTGGCGTCCACCTGTTCCTTTAGAACCTGGGCCTCCCTCATCTTGGCCAGTTGTTGAGTAAGGGCGACAGTCTGCGCAGTCCCCCGAACATTGTCATAGGCCTACTGCAACTCCCGTGCTTCTGTCTCTAATCGCTGTAGCGTTGGGTCTTCCTTCAGTGACGTGAGGGTGATGAGTGACTGGTCTAACAAGCCCGTACAATCTTGTATAACGCGCTCTATTGCTTCCAACCCCGATTGAATGGCACGGTGCCACTGCTCTCTGATTTTCGGGGGTGTAGAGGGCTGCACCTTCAACCGCAGCTCCGCGATCTTCAGGTTGAGGTCTAGTTGGATCCTCGTTGCTTCCTCCTTTTGCCTCGCAGAATCCACTAGCCAATTTGTGGATCCGTATACCTACTGGTAAGTTTGTTTCAATCTCTAGCTCAGGGATGCGGTGACATGCTTCCTCAACGATTTGCTCCAACTGTTGAGTCTGTGCTACCGCTTCATCGTGTTGGAGGCTCAGTTGCTCGATGTTGATTCGTTGTTCACTGAGCATCTGTACTGCGTGTCCTTCCCTAGCGTGGAGCTCTGTCGTCGCTCCATCCTACAGCTGGTATAATATCTCTTGCAGAAGGGCTACCAAGTTTAGGCCAAGTCCCTTGAGTCGGCCTACTACGACTCTGTCCTTCGTGTTGTCCGCTATCAGTGCTCCTTCCGGCAGTGCGACAGTATTAGCCATTTTGGCCCACAGCAACTGCTTTGTTGCTGATGTACCCGTAGCCCCGTAGATGACTACCGTTCCCTGCTGTGGGGGCCACACCTAAAGTTCCTAGAGTTGTGCCCTGAGCGCCCCCAACACATTTTGCTACTCTGTCATTTCTTCCTGGAGCGCCTCCCTGGTGACCTTGTGAACTGTGTTGCCGATGTCGTATAGGTCACCCTCGGTCAGTGTAATAGGTTCCCCATCTAATTTGGAAGCCTTGGTCTTTTTCCTGGGCCCTATCCGTTCCATACTGTGCGACCGCTTTAGCTGTGTTGACGATGTGTGTGGGTCTGTGCCTGCTGCTGTGTCCTCTGTCCCTCGTCCTGTGGTCAGGTCCAGGCCTCTTTCTTCCTGCATCGTAGTTGCCTCAGATGCTGGTGTTGCTGCTACCTTTTCTGCGGCGGCCTTCGTGGCCTCGTAGGAAGCCCGTACTTCTTCAACTAGCTGGTTGTTCTGCTTCTGCTGTGCTAGCAGCATAGTGGCATCCTTCTGTTTTTGAATCGTTGTCTCATCGTGCGTCGCCAGATTTGGTGCGCGCCATTCCGGTGGCCATGAGTCGAGACCGCGAAAACAACGCCATCAATTGCGATGAAGGGGAGCATGGTCCATTTTAGCTCCAGATCCTTTCGAGCCCTGATGTACACATTGTGCATATCTACTTTAAAGTCTGCAAAGCTCCGCAGACTATCATATACTGTGGGGGATAGGTGCAGCCGTTTGTTGATCTACATCCATATGCTATCCTCCATAAGTATCCAGAAGATCTTGATCTCATGGATGTGCGTGGCATGCCTTGTCATCCAGAGCGACGCGTATTTTGCTACCTCTGGCAAGTCCTGGTCAAGAGGAGGAAATTGACTATCCTCAGGCAATTCTCCTGCAACCAACAGGAAGGATAAGAGCAACCATGCGTAGTGGAAGGTCTTACCATGCTCCTGGGCCTCCGTGCAGTTCATCAGGAACTCCTCACAGAGGAACTGTGCCCAATTGAACCGTACCCCATCTGCGCATTGCTCGGCCAGCGTGATGACCGTTGCTTGTACCTCATTGCCACGACATTTTCTCATCACTTTTCCTGCCAGCAACTGGGTAGCGACTCGGACCCCTTTGTCTTGAATGCTAGTAATAGCGTCACCCCTTTACTTTTTCTACAACTTATATTTCTTTTTCATGGCCTCTGCAATCGCCAAGTCCCCACTTGTGCCAACTATTTCCGCGGGGTCCCTTCCCATACAGGGAAGCTGAGAAATCCTATGTATAAGCTCCATCGTGATGGGAATGGGCTCCTCCAACCACAAGTACCCATCGTGCACCAGGAAAAGCAGTTGCCTGATGACAAATATCGTGATTAGTGCCCGATGAAAGTGTGGAATCCATAGGAGGTGGAGTAGCTTGGCTTCCTCCACCCTGCACAACCATTTTCGTGGCTGCAGCGTTGTAACTGCCCCCTCCTTGATTTGTTTCATCAGTTGGCTAGTTTCCAAATGAGGGAACTTTTCGCTATCCGCGAGGTCCCAGTCTTAAAACTTCATCGTGGGTACGCGGCCCACAGCCGAACCTTCAAACAAAATTCCCTCAGGGAGGAACAGGGTTTTGAGTGTGCTTTTAAGGGCATCTAGATCTTTAGGTACCTTTACCCTCCCTTTCCGTGGAGGGACATACTTGGGCAGCTTTGCTGCGGTGCGTACTGGCAGGATGTCTTCCTCCATTTCTTCCTCTGGTTCAATCTCTTCTACGAATGCCTGGAAATCCTCCTCCTCATCATCACTCTCAATGGTAACCATTTTGCCCTTCTCTTCCATAGACAGCTTACCAAACCGCGGGTTGTGTGGAGACATACAGACCGGTCCTACTCCTTGTGGATCTTTTTTAGTCCTCGGTGTTCAGGGCGATTTTGGGATTTCTGGCGCATCCCCCACCGGTGACATAGGGCTCTGTGCGACTCCCTTGGTTGTTGACATTATTCTAATCAAGGAATCCTTTGTCTCCTTCAGCAATGCTTCAAACCATGGACTTGCTCTCACAACCTCCAAATTCGTCAAGTTCATACCCACTTGATAACACAACAACTGAATTCTCAAAACGCCAAGGGTTGTTCGGTGGAGAGCCACCTGTGATTTATAGGCCCTTTTGAATTCAAATTCGACCGTTCCCCCCATATTCGGCTCATTAATGCGAGAATGGCGGCAGATTGTTTCAAATCAAGTTCTGACGTTGTGTCTTAATTGCCCGCCGCCCACTCCTTGTTGTCTTAAAGGGGATATCTTATCATGAACAGTGACCCCAACAGTCACTTCCCAGTCTACCTACACGACAGCGTGGCCTCCCATGCGTGGGCACGACCTTTGGGACAGACTGACCTTGTGCGCAGTCCTCCTATCGTGTTGCTTCCATACAGACTCTTTTATAGTCCTGTGCTCTCTTCCAACTGCTTGGAACGCTAAGACTGTGCTTTCTACGGATAGTCAGGTGGTTACTCCACCCGCGTGAGGCTTCCCTGCACCTTCCAGCCTAGTTTGTGGGTACCCCACAATTACCCTGACGTCAGTTAGCGTTTCACGTTATTTTTTACACGGTGCACTTCCCTAATTCCTTTGTCTAATGAGGTGCGGCCACAACCATGGTAGTAGAGCCACAAATCCTTCCAATGCGGTAGTGTGGCTGCCTACCTTTTTTTCTGTCGGGCTTAGTTTCTCAGCACGGTCTGCTTGTGTAATTTCGGTTTCCAGTTTGTTGATTTCTTCGTCCAAGATCCTGCTTTTCTTCTTCAACCATACTCGATATTCTTCGAGTTCGCGAATTTTCAAGTGCCCTTGCTGAATGGCTTCCTGAATCTGCATATGTTTGGCCTCGCGCGGTGGCGTAATTCCTTCGTCCTAGTCCTTACGACTCCTTCCAATTATGTGAGGATTTCTTCCTTCCAAACCTATGGCCTCGACTATGCCCATCATATTTAGGATCCTTTCCACGCCCAGATTTATTTACATGGCCCTAGAGGCCCATCGAACCGCTGGTATGCGCTGGTCCCAATCAGTCCGTCTGGCTTGGTGAACCTTATTCAAGAGCCCGCATACCCTCTTGAATGCTTCTATGTGGAACTTTTGCGGTGCGAAGCGCTTTTCCGGCTACTGCAGCTAGTTCCGAGTGTCGATCCTTAGTCTGGGATGTGCTTGCACAGCACACGTCTGCACTCGTCGACACAGGTGGGCACGCAGGCTTCTCTATCCTGGCTGCCCGATTCTTGTTCGGCGATGGGGGCTTCCAACCCGTACCAACATTCGCCTTTTACCTTCGCGCTAGCTTACCATGGTCTCTTGTTGTGTACTCCATCCTCATACAGGGGTCACGCACAGTATCCCTTCCAACATAGCATATTGTTGTTGTTCCGGTACTGCGCTTTCAACCTTGTCCAGGAATTCCTCTACCACTGTCACGTCATCATATGTTGGTGGTTCCCTTGCTTCTGTCGTTACGCGACGGAATGATCTAATCATCATGTTGCAATTTAGTGTCGTCACCTCATGCAACTAGTTCTGCCAGCGTTCTACTTCTTCATCTGAATCCAAAGTACAGGAACTGTTGTGTTCCCATGAGATTCTCCCATCTATAGTTGGGTTCACCCAATCCTGGTCTTGCACCATTATTTGGTAAATGCAATCTAGCTCATCATCATTGTCATCGTCGCGCACAAGTTCAGTGTAGCGCGCTCCTTCGGCTGGATCTAGCGGAACTACTATGTGTAGGGATTTTTTCTTAAATATCATCTTCCGCTTCTTCAGGTTGATGACTCCATTCATACCAATGGCCCAATCTATTCCTAGCAACGCAGGATAAGGATTGATGTCATCAACAATCTCTATTACTTCAAAGTCTGTCTGCGTGCTTGCGCCTTCGATATCAACTATTACCCCTTGCAACCTCCCCATGGGAAAAATATTCTGTTGGTTCGCCATTCGTAATTGCATAGGGGACCACTGTAATACGTGCCTGCCCATGCGTTCATGTCTGCTTAGGTAACACATTCGTTTCGGACCCTAGGTCCAAGATTACCTGATCCATTTTGTATTCACCAATCTGCACTGTCAATCTCATCTCCCTCCTGGTGCGCATTGCATGCTTCCCTAATTTCCGAACTGCACGTGGCTCCCATGACCCTACACACCTGGTGATCAACTCCTGAAGCCCTTTGATTGCCTTATTGTCGCGCAACAGCTTCATGCATGTCCTAAAAAGGTAGTAAGCATAGAAGAATCCATTTCTGACTCTAGTTGATCCTTACTACTTGAAGTAGAGGCCTCCATGAAGCTCTTCTTAGCTTCCATGAACTTCTCCTTTGCACATTCCAAGTCAAACTCAGGCTCCTTTGTGGGAGCCTTGCGAACCCATGTGTCTTCCTCAGGTTGCTTCCCCTTATATCCCCTATGGCTGCGCCACTTCTGAGCATCATGGTCACGTTGGGGTCTTCGTCGCGCGGTTCAGACCTCATCATTTGGATATTCTGAGTCGGAGTGGGTTGTAGTACCCCTTTCTCGTGCATATGTGCAATCAGCGTAGGACAATCCACTGGTTCATGATCAAACTGAGCACAGTACGAACAAGATATTCTCGTTGGGTTGGTACAATCACGAGTGTAGTGCCCTGGTCCTCTGCAATTGTAATAGATTAACTGTCTGTGGCCCCTTCCTGGCCCCATTCCTCCTCGTCCTTGACCTCGGCCCTGAAATCCAGCGCACACCATCCCCACGGCTGGGTCGAGGCCTCGCGTTTCTATCTGCATTCTATAGGCTGGGGTCCGCTCCATCATCAACTTGTAGCTGCGACAAGTACGCTCGTCATGGCCCACCAATCTACAAAAATTACAAAACAGTTGCTGGGGAGTCTATGTATACTTCTGCAACAAATGACAGTTATCCGTCGTGTGCTTTCCCCCTATCTGACAGATCGTGCACCATACCGCGGGTGCCACACTTGGTCCTGCTTGTGCCTCTGGTCTCAACGGCATTGGTCCCCCTCCTGCCAAGTAGTTCGTGAATACTGGGCAGTGATCCTTCTCGTGGTCCTGGCCTTTGCATTTTATGCACCACACTTCCTCACGTGCCTCTGGCCACGGTGCCCTGTCCTGCTTCAAGCTCTGCATTTCCAGGTAGAGATTCTGTAGCTACGCATGGATTTGTTGAACTCCTAGCCCCGGATCCTGTATCAGTGTTTCATGCAACCTCATCACCATTTCCAACGCTTTGGCCTGGGTTGAAAGCTTCTGTTGTGACAGCGCCTTCCTTAGGTGCGGTGTTGCGCATCTATTAGCGTCATATTAGCCTCGCGGATTGTACTCTTCAGCCACTGATCCAGATCGCATGGGGTCTCACCTGGAAGCATCGTGATCTCTTTAAATCTGATGATTGATTGCGTCTCTAATTTCGGTCGGATAAATTCTTTGTTTAGCGCATTCTGGATCTCTAATATTCCTGCATTTGGGTGATCATTGGAATTCTTGATATACCATGTCAAAACGCGATCTTGCGACACGCTCACCAATGTATCCTTCCTAATGTTATCATCTGTGACCCCTTGTGCTTCCCACACTACTCTTACCACGAACCAGAATTGATCCGGATCCTCATTTCCTACTCCTCTGAATATAGGTAGCTTAATCGCGCTCACCATGCTGAACTGTGTGGGTGGTGGAGGTGGAGTGGGTGGAGATGGAGGTGAAGGAGGTGACGCGAGGCGTGGCATAAATGGAGGTGGTAACTGCAGAATGCTCTGCCTTATCAAACTAACCGCACTTCTTCTAGAGACCTGAGCGAGCTCTTCCTCGCTCTCTCGCGAAGGTGAAATCAAGGGACTATTTCCTAATCCCTCGCTACCTTTGTAGATTCTTCCGCTCCGCATTGTTCCAAACATTAATGTATTCGCATCACCCATTTTTCACATAACAATATCTTAATCCACGTATTCATGGATTTAATGTACCTACCTCGCGGTCCCTTGAGAAAATGTCGCTCTGCCTCGTTGTAGCTGATGGTCTTGTCTATCGCAAACTATTTGATAAATCCCCCTATTATCCGGTCGAGCCAATGGTCCACAACCCACGCGATCTTATCTTCTGATGTCTCTAGTCTGCGCACTAATTCTGGAGTCCACACTATCAGTTGATTGAGCTTGTACCTTCCCTGGCTATCGGCAAAGAAGATCTCGTGGATTTCTGTACATACGTAGCGATCTAGCCACCTCCTCTCGAATATCTGTGGAGTTTTGTTTTCCTGTGTCAGAAACTCGTGAAGCTTCTTGTCCAACCACTCTTCAATTTCCTCCTTTGTAGGGTTCCAATGGCATGACATCAGACATCCCTTAGGTAGATCCCGGTCCCGGCAACAGAACCATTTGTTGGCTACTTGGGGCCTGACCCAGGTTCAGCAGTGAGTTTAGCCAAGAAAATCCTGGTACTACCGGCCCTTTCAGCAATAATCTGCGGTGCGCGGACTGAGGTCTCACCCGAGGTAGTATGGGAGGGTGTTGGAACTAGGTTTCTGCACCCTAGGGATGTCTTGATGAAGTCTAGGAAGTTCGCGAACCGATATGCGCGCTTGCACTGCTCTGCGCAGCCGTCTGTTCCTTGCGCCTTGTGCAACTATTCCGCATAGCTTTGTAAAGGGCGCAAAGAGATGCTATCTAGATCCTTTATCCTTACTATGCCTTTATTATAGATCTTAACTTAATTATGTGGGCCCAATATTTTTATTAATCATTCAACATTTATAACCAGTGCGTGCAATCATAAACTATAAAGAGATGCATAAATATCACACAAACAATAACACATAGCATTCCAGAATCAAATTATATTTTATTAATATTCTGTTCGAATACAATCCCAACTCCGCCCTGCGCACTCAACTGCAGGGGTCCGCGCACACAACTGCAGACTCTACCAGACCTCTGCGCACTTAGCTGCAGAGCCTCTCACTACTACTACGACCTAAGGCTCGGACTTACAGACTCAGAGCGAATTCCTCATTCAAAAGCCCATAATACTTCTCAAAGCTAAGACTAAGACTAACTTTCCACTTAGAGCCTCACCCTATTTATACAATCCCATGGTCTGCAGACCATGGGTAGGCCGACACATTCTATATTAAATTACATTATTTTAGGGCGGACAAACCTAGACTTTCGCACTCTGCGCCCGCATGTTACGTGGTCTTTACATTACATTGACCAAACTCGAGCTTTAAGCCCCAAAAACATGCCATGGGGGGATCCACTGCCCAACAAACCTCCTTAGAAATGTGTTGTGCATGATAAAAAGGTTAGGCTACTTGGTCTAACATTATGAAAATAACATTTCATGTTGGTCTTAACTTTGAAACCTTTGTATTTATATGTGATATTTATATTCTTTTATGGTTGGGTACAGAATGTGTATCATTTTTTTAAGATATGTTTCATGTTTGGTGGTTTCTTGTATGGTTATTTTCATGTCAGTCTTAGAAGTTCACAAGTGCATTCTAAAAATAAGCAAATAAATCTAGGCTAAGATTTGGTGGTATTAGAAAACAAATTTAGTATTGAAGAATTGGACATATATAATGTATGATTTATTATTCCTCATATCATTCATTACTTGAACTGATTTATTTATACTCAAATATATAACCAATCTCCCACAAATCAAGTTTCATGTGTTCAACTTGATCATTCAAGGAAATCAGTTGGTTAGTTTAAACATTGAACTTAACATATGTTGGAACCAATTGGTTGTTTGACCAATAAATATATTCCTACTTAGTGCCAATTGATCTAATCATGACAATCCATGTGTCCTTTAATTGACTAGTACACTTCAAGTTGGATTTACCCATTCATGCATTATTGTTTAAATACAACATAGAGGATTGGGGGTTTCATTAGCACAACAACAAACACCACCATCCCCTCACATTAAGACAGAATCCTACAACCCAATCACAAACCAAAATTTAACAAACTTCACCTATGTCAATGGATTAGTAAAATTATCAGCCTTTTGATCATTGGTCTTACAATAAATAAGATATAATAGATTCTCATGTACCAATTATCTGAGATAATGGGCATGAAACTCAAAATGTTTCATTTTCTTGTTTGTAATAGGTTATGAGCCCCATGTATAGATTGAGTGGGCCTAATGGTTAATAACATGTGTTTCCTCATAAGAGTTCATAGGTTCAAATCTAGAGCGAGGTAGAGTATGTAAATTTTCATAGAATTTAGAAATCAAATAACTTCACAGAGGGGATACCTCGTGTTGTATATGTTTCTAGAAGGCAATTTTTGGCTGTGAAACTATGCCAACAAACCAACTCAACCAACTTTAGGTCCAAGTTGGCCCTTGAGCTAGAGGGGGCTCCCTCAATGTTACGAGGCTTTAATATTGTGCATTGTCATTGAAAACCAACCTATGAAGCACATTGACCAGATCTAGGGGTTGGTGTATAGGGTGGTTGCTTATGGTTTTAAATCCCTACTTAAGAAATAAAGCTCTCTCTTGCAGAGGCCTGATCAAAGTGCCAACATTCAATATAAAATAATAACATAGCTTGAAAGGTTTTGATAGAAGAATGTAGGAGAAATTAGATAATTAACATATCCTCCCTGAATAGTGAATATCCAATTATCTAATATGATCATAAGCGTATAGAAGAATCTCTATAGCCGACAATAATACATCTAAGAATTGATATAGAAGCAACAATCTATTGATTTATGGGTGATTAATTAAACAAATTGTTCAATCTTTTACTCATTACAGAACATAAATTTGCGGTGGGCTTCTAGGGAGCTTGACACTAAACCTAGCCTTTCCTAGTGTCCCATACAACCTCAAATACATGTAGGAAAATGATATGTAATCACATGAAAGTACTCACATGAAAAAATTATGTCAGAGGCCTAAGCCATGAACTTTTGATTAAAAACTATGTAATAGTAGACTTTACAAATATCTCAGGGTTTTAGCATCAAAAGCCAACCCCTTCTACATTAAAAATGATCAAATATATAGACAAATACAATCCTGAACTTGCTACAAGATTTTAGGAACAAAAATCTAAACAATGCACCAAAATAAAAACAATCTCTAAATAACCACAGGAAATTTGGAACTATTTGTAAGTCTTCTGCCTTGAATTTTGGAAATTAATTTATTGATGATGATCCTTTTGCTTGAAATATGGAACATGTTCACTTGACTGTTGATCTTCCTCCTTTAAAACCTTAATCTGGTTGAAGTCATTCCTTAAGAATATGTTAATTGCCCATAAATCTGGTTGCAATTGACAATAATCTGATTGACTAATCCTTTTTATAGAATTGATTAATCCTTTGTCTATTGATAAGTTCATTTAATGATTCAATTTCCCTTAATTATCCTTTAGCTGCTT